>VXCM01002269.1:0-135200 GCA_014773175.1 Lucifuga dentata
GTGTATAGATTACTATCATTTATTTAATAAATATTAATTAACCCCAATCTCAGTTTTTACAGTGCAGGGTCACACTGGGTTCATGAAGGTTTACAGCCACAGCTTTTGTCTCTCTTCTTTGACCTTATTATGTAATAAGATATAGCAGAGATCAAAACTGAGACACAATGAATTATTAGCTTCATTTTTAAAATCACATCAATAACAGACTGTTTGCTGTTCATTGTCCTAATGACTTCTTTCCAGATTCACTCCAAAACATCAATCTGCCAAATTACAGTCTATGAATTATAAAAGTAAAATAAAAATATATACCTAATACATGTTTACAAATGACATGACTGAATCGTATAAATGTTTTTTTTTTTTTTAAAGCTCATGAAAAAAATAAAGCGGATTAGGGCTTTCAAATGATATATTTTGAAAGTCTTTAACACATTGTTATTAATTTAAAACATGTTCTTTTGTCTTCTACAACTTTAACAATTCAACATAATCTAACATGAACCAAGAGCCCCTATTATGTAGACCACACCCCACAGCTTACGTCCTGACAGGGAAGCAGAACTCACACGAAAGAAAAAATGAAGATATTTAAATAAATATTAAGAAAATATTTTAAAAGGCCTGTGATAGGCTGGCGACCTGTCTAGGGTGCACTCTGCCTCTTGCCCAATGACCGCTGGGATAGGCTCCAACCGCCCTCCCTGAATAGGTATAAGCAGGTATAAATGATGGATGAATAAAAAAAAACAAACAAATAGGTAATAAATGAATAAAAAAGAAATAAAAATGACTGGAGCATTCATGTAAATTCATGGCTTGGCATGGTGACATGATAAAGTGGAATGGAATCAAGGATGAAGGATTGAACCTGAGAGGCAGGTGGAAATATAGCAGGATTTTTTTCCTGTCTTATCTTTCTTGTATATCTTAAATTTTCAGAATGCAGCCCATTAGAGATGTCATCCAGGTTATATTAGTGGATGGTCAGACTTCCAGTGTAACAGGATCAACTGTTAGGAAATGAGAGTAGATTGCCAGGGTGTCCTAATGAACCTTGAGACCAAAAACATGTTTTTGGTCGAAGGCAGAGAAATATGATCTTGTTACGAAATTGTTATCCAGTTTGGTAGTTTGTGTTACTTTAACTCCAGGCTGGGACTTAAAATCATTTATGTGCTGGCAGGTTTAGGAGTGTGGTTCATAACATTTACTCAGTTGGTGCCTCAACATAACTTATGGATATGTTTTAATTATCCCAGTGTGAAAGAGCGCACACACTGATTTTGTGTCTTTGCTGCAATAAAAAGTGTTGTTATGTTTTAATGAGGCTGGTAGGACACAGTGACTCAGGTCCACAGGCTGGAAAAGTTGCTGCACATCTGCTAAAGGCTGGAGAAAATTCAAAGAATGACTCATATCAGAATAGCAGCAACATAAAGATCAAGTATCATTCTAACTAATGTGAGAGTTTGTGGGACCAGCTTCAGTATCAGAATTATGTGGTGCTGCGGAAAACTGCTGTTGCATCACTGCACACCATCAACACTGGAGAGCTTAACTTAGAAATTGACTCAGAACCTGTGAGTGGTTAGATACTCCGAGGAATTAAGACTGCACACATCACATTTTGAGAATAAATGAGTTATTACTTAATAGCCACAAAGTAAATTTTATGTATTTAATTATCTATTAATTGATTTATTCAACAATTTTCTTTCCTTCGATGGCTGCCATGTGTGTGTATGTGCACTGCTTCTAAGGAGGATTATGTACAAATGAAATATGAGGTGTCGTAATATCCAACTGTTATAACAGTCATAGTTAAATTAGACTCAGTCCGTCACAGGAAGCTACATTTTTATGCCACCTTGTTGTTTTGGTCATGTCTCCCTTGAAATAGACTTTTTAGAATCTCACTCCTTGTTGGTTAAATAAAACTTAAATGAATTTGAAATTAATCTCTTGTCAGTCAAACAGATGGAGAAGGACATTGGAGACACTGTGTTAGAGATGCTGCGTGATGATGAGGGGGATAAAGAGTTTGCTTGCGCTTCAATGGTGATGCTGGAAAGGGTGGTGATGAAGAAGCTCTAACTGGCTGAGGCATTTAGGTCATATAATGTGGACACATTGACATCTGTGGCTCAGGCAGCCATGTGCAAAGTATGTTTGGAGAAGTTCAAGGTAAGGATCATAGTATGATTACTACATACTGTGTATTTGCATTGTATGTGTATTTATTATTACAGGCTTCAGGCATTGAACAGCATATGTATATATACTGTATCCTAACTCTAAAAATTCTCTGTGGTAGTCCAGATAGACCAGTATGATTACAAGTTTTAGCTTTTTGTGTGTGTGTGTGTGTGTGTGTGTGTGTGTGTGTGTGTGTGTGTGTTGTTAACGGTCCATCTGTTGTCCTTAATCAGGGAAAGAGCAGATGAGTTTCATCACCTGGAGACAAGCTTGGGAAGGTCCAATTAAACACACACACACACACACACACACACACACACACACACACACACACACACACACATACACACATACACACTATACAACCACCTCTACATCAACTGCCAGCCAACTGAAATAACCTACCACATTAACACTGTGGTATTTCATCATCATTAGATGTCATGTGGACACACACACGAAACCTGATGGTTAGGAACATACAGAAACAGGCATACAGTATGTACACACAATGACCTGAAACACAGCCAGCATCATAACACAAACAGGTCTCGGTACACACACACACATATGTACACACAGACACACACTTAGATGTTGACTTTACTGCAAACTGTTTCATACATAATTACCGTGACATTTCACAACAGCAACACCAGTGCAGAGACGACCGGATTCGTAGATCAGCTTCCATCTCTGCATTAGCCACACACACTATTTAAGAAACTCCTGCTCCGATTTTGATGAAAAAAGAAGATGAAATATCATCCTGTCATTGACATGTTCAAAATGATATCTAAATTCCAGTAACAACAATGAGTGCTGAGTTGACAGCAAGCCATTTGTCGTCTGTAGCAGATTGGGGATGTGAGAGTGAGGAATCTATAAAGAGGGATGGGACCATATTTCACCACAGAGCACGAGTGTAAATTGCAGCCAAAAGTGGAAAGTTCCGGATGCTTTCTTGTTGATTCAACCTCACACTTTGCTAACAGCTCACACTTTATTTCTGGAAGAGAGGGGAGCATTTTCAGTTGAGAGATTTTTATTTCGTCAGCACACTTAATGAACAAATCTCAAGCTCAAAAATAATGACATTTTTGATTTAGAATATAAAGCTAGCATGCTTTTAACAGGTTCTGCTAAAAAATAAATGTCAGTTATGCTTCATGGTTCACTGTTTACATGTAAGAGTCAGCTTTTACTGCATTTTACAAAATTTACCATCTAATGGTGCAAGATATACCATGTACTATTTGATTTATGCTACAAGATTTTAGAGGCTGAAATAGGATGTGGGTTGTGAGGACTCTGGATGTTTCACACCACTTGAAATGAATTTAAGCCTGATTTGGTAGGGAAAGAAATAGTTTAAGAATGTTTTATTTACACCTTATTGACTGGAGACATGAAAATGGGGGGGTCAGGAAGCGAGAGGGATGACTCATCTTCATCTTCAATGTAATGTTATATTCATAATGAGAGAGCTGTGAGAAGCATGGTGTGTGCTGGTGTATGCTGGTGTGTGTGTGTGTGTGTGATAGATGTCCTCTTTGGTTTAATTGATGCTATGTCATGTCGAAGGCTGATACACGTGTTGTACATGGAAAATGGAGCCGCTGCCCAGCTGGTATGTGTGTGTGCATGGTGCATATGGCAGGAGGAGAAGGCAGGCAGCTGCTGAGGCCCTCTTGTTCAACACACACACACATGCACACACACACAAAAAAAATACTAAAACATGATGACCAATGTGATAACACATAATGCTTTTAGGATTTAGATTCATTATCACACATAACCCCTAACTCTGACATTTACACACACAGATATGTAGAAGACACACACACAGTCGAGTGGTCCTATTTAAATGTTTATATGTGCATCGCCTTCAGAGTAGCCTGCAGTATATCTGATCTACGTCATATCTACATGATGCTGTGCTTAAAAAGGGTAATGCAGAAAGTGAGGTCTGAATTTTTATGAGGCATATTGAGGCACATTATTTTAAGTATTAATTTCGATGCTGTTATCATCGCTGTTTTGACAGTTTGAGGCTGTTTTACGGCTCTGATTTCTTTTTCTCACCCTCTGCGAGTGCTTGTGAAAAAATGTAGGTGCAAGTACTTATTGAGTTGTATTGAGTGTTTTTCCTCTAATGTTAAGAAAATGTTTAATTAACAAGCATCCAAAGTGAAATATATATATATTTTATCTTTTTTCCCATGCTTCTCTCTCTCTCTCTCTCTTTCTTTCTCCCTCTCCCTCTCTCTCTCTCTCTCTCTCTCTNCATTTCCCTCTATCTGTGTCTTTTGTGAAGGTGAGCCCTGTTCTGTTCTGTCCTGAAGCTGTTCTGTCGCAGTAACACTAAATATTGCTGAGCAGCTCTTCTCATCAGGCACACGCACACACACACACACATATGCACACTTGCACACATGCAGAAGTGCTGGGCTAGGGGAGAAATGTGGCCTGTTTCTTTGCAGTTTTTGATGACTCCCGCTGTACTGGTGAAACAGAATGCAGCGTACATTAGCACAGGATAGAGTGTCCCAAAACAGAGGAGAGGAGAGGAGAGGAGAGGAGAGGAGAGCCAACAATCTACACAATGCAGCTTCTTTCTGTATACAAGGAAACTCTAGTAGTAACCTTTGTAATTGAGAACTTTACAGTTTAAAGAAGGAACAAACAACAAATCTGAGACATTCTGTACCTTAAACATCAGGCATCATGTTTCTGTGGTAGTCCAGCTTTTATTCTGTCCATAAACTTTTTCTAAGCTTGACTAAGAAATTTCCCTTAATATGAAGAACTACATGTAAACCATATTTATGAACAAATTCATCATCACATTACACCACCAAGAAACAAGTTTTACAACACATTTGAATCTGTCTGATCACATTTCATACAAATCAATGCATCTGTCCCCTGCATGGTTGAAATTTGAATTTTGTTTTGGCCTGAATATGTCTGATTTTGAGGAGCAATTTAGCTTCCTTAATTAAATGAATCTGGATGTAATTGGATTGATGAGCTCCAGTTAAGAGTATAATATAAATCTATAAGATTCATAATGAGTCCATAAGAGAGATTTCACACTCTGTGAGGTACAGTGTGGCTTAATGCTTCGGACATTTATTTCTGTTGAACAGATAAACAACACAAATATTCACATTATGTAAACAAGCACACAAAGTCACACACATATCAGAGCAGTGATGCATGAAGCAGCCTCTCTCTCTCTCTCTCTCTCTCTCTTCCCGTGTATTCCCCTAAACTCTCTCTGACCCACAATGCTGCTGTGAGGTATTTCTCTTCCTCTCTCTATCTTGGGGTAATTGTGTGAATCAGGAGAGATTGCATTTACCCAGACAGCTGAGTGGCGAGATGGCAGGGTAATAAATGGCCTGATAACAGCACTACTCTGATCCCTCTCAACACAGAAATAAGAGGGAAAAAAATCATTACCTGCCTCAGACAGGCCGATCCTGGGGTGTCACATGTGATAAAGAGAGACATATTTCTGAAACACAGTGAGGGGAAGGAAGGAAGGAAGGAAGGAAGGAAAGTGTTTTTGAGCATAGATTATGGAGATGGTAGATAAAGTCAGATAAGATGATGGATTGAAATATTTTCAGTGAAGTAGTTATTTATCTTAAATCTTCAACAGTTTGGCCATGTTAAGGAGGGTGAAGTTTAAAAAAAAAAAAAAANTTTAAAAAAAAAAAAAAAGGAAACCATCAGACAGTGTAGTTTGTTTTGTTTTAACTTTAAAATGTGTAGCAATTTCACTAATCATGAATGATGAAGCAAAAAATTCTACTGGGCAAAGTGGGTACTGCAGTCACTTTAGATACTTTTTAACTTTATTTTAACTCTGTACTTTAAACACAGAAATTTTGCTGTTGGTAATTTGGATTAGATGGTTTTTCTGTTAAAAATCACAAACAGAATCCAGCACTGTACAGTGAGCTGAGGAGCTTCCTCCCTCCTCTTCCTCATCTCTGAGTGTTGCCAATATTATTGAAGGTTTCATTCTTTTATCCCATCTATAGTACTATTGCTTTTTAGATGTTTTTCATCTCAACACACAGCAATCTATCTGAGACACACTCACTCACATATCAGAACACTGTGATACACACACACACACACACACACACACACACACAGGCATTTGTATGTATCCCTGAGGCGGTGCTGTAGCAGCAGTAGCTGATCTTCCATCAGCAGGACAACACATTACTATTCAAAGATTCTACTGTTCAAATGTTCTAATGCTTTGTCAATACTTTTAAATCAACTTTATTTACCCCCAGAGGGCAAACAGTTTACAAACACCCTTCTGTTATGAAGAAATGAAATGAACTTTGAATGAACCCATTACATGATCATATTTTTATTTTCATATAATGTGTTTTTGAAATAAGTATTACTCCTTTTCCCCCCATTTCTGACATTTCTTTTATGCCATCTCTGTTTTATGACACTGTGCTCCAGTCAGGATCGCTTACAGCGTTTAACTTGTCTGTTTCAGAGTGCATTTATCTGACACAAAAACATAATGTATCATCATGTTAACTTTGTGCAATGTAGAAATGATGTGAAAATAATCTTTGACAGCAAGGAAACGTGTAAAAGAAAAAGACATTTACACAAATGAGGTGGCTGAACTGTAAAGGAGACATGACTGATGCTAATTCTGGGCCGGTGTGATTTGTCTCTTGGGCTTCTGCTAGTGTTTGCGGAGTGTATGTAGAAATGTCAGCGCTGAAATGTGTTTCCTGCAACAGTGACCTTTTATCAAGCACAAGGATGCAGGAGACTCACTACACAATGGGAAACCCTAAATTATAAGTTTTATGCAGTGAAAACTATAAACTATCCTCAATGGATCATTTCACATTTTCCCTCAGGAGGTCAGAATAATTAATGTTAGTATCACCGAAAGTCATGTTGTTCTGCAAGTGTCAGCTTTCATGCCTCATTGGTATACTTTTTATAGCGTTTAAATTAATTAATTGCTCTAATGTTTATGGTCTTTCCTGAAAAATACAGAAAACATAAAACACTATAATTGAGCAACATCTTTTCCCAGAGCAGGAAATAACATGTCTGTATTGTAACATAGAAAGGAGGAGGTCAGGGTGGATGAATTTTTTACAAAGATCTAAGATTTTCTGGAGACCAGAGTTTGCTTTCCAACACATGCTGGACTTCAGCCTCAACATTTTCAGTTTAGCCATAATAACAATCTTTCCCTCAAATTAACCAAAAGATTTCAGTTGCACAACATTAACCATATGTTAAACCAGACAGTAGATACCATAAAGCTGAACCCCTGTCACCACAGCCATGTTCTTTCTTCTCCTCTGCTGTCCTTCTTTTCCTTTTGTAACATGAAGTGAGAAGCTGATCATCTCGATTGTCGCCATCATCGTTAACACAGATTAAAATCAAAAGTGGATTTTAAGGTGCATTGTGCCAACCAGAATTTAATGATTTATCTTTAGGCCCTCACATTGCCTCCTAGTGGATATAATATTTAATCCTTCAGATTGATGCAAAATACACAGGTGAGTATGTGGGCAACATTGCTTACACAGCAACAACTTTTCCTTAAAGCCAGTTTTTTTAGTGTCCAACTTAGGGAAGCATTAATCCACATTGTTAAATACTGGTGTAGCTAAAATGAGTGCAAAGAATTCTCTTTAAGAATAGTTGTTTTAGATGAAAAGAGAAAGTCAAACTACTCTGCATACAATATGGATAAATCAATAGAAGTTTTTTCATTGTATTTTTACAATAAACACCAAAAATCTGCTCAGTCACAGTGGTGTTCAGGTTAGTTAATGTCACCTCAAGCATTTGTTCAGCAGGAATTAATGAATGAATAGTGAGAGAAGGCTTTATTAGTTGAAATTTCTCTTCATTGTTTTTAATTAGAATCAAGTCAGTCACTTTAAAAGTCATTAGCAAATCACTTTTCACTTCTTCTGCTGTTTTAAGAAAATCTGTGTTCTATTTTGATGATGCTAATTATAAAGTGGTTGAGATAAAGTGACCATATGATCGTCCATATGGTGAATTCTAATTGCATCTCATCTTATCTGTCATTGCAGACTGATAAAAGCCACAGCTTTCTCTGTTCTCCTACCTGTGTGCCTCTCTGTGTCTCCATGTCTTCCTGTATATTGGAAGAATGTAAGAAACAAAAATAAAACCTCTCTCTCTTGAGTTCAAATTCACATATCTAATGAGTACTTACATCACCATAAATCCAATTCATTACATCAAAGGGGTCCTAATTTTTCTTCACTGGTCCTTATCAGTCTCTTTTACTCTAAACATGTTGCATCATTTTGACTGCACTATTATAGTTTTACCCTGGGAAGAATAATTTTTAAAAAATTATAATTTGCCATTTGAGCTGTATTTTTTAAACATACACGAAACACTAAACTTTTAAACAGCATTGTGACTCATTACAAAAAAAAAATTATGCCATTTATAAATTATACTACCCTAAATGTTTTGTGTTCCTCATATCCCAACCAACTACACTGTAATAATAATTATGATGCACTTACAGTGTGCATATGATACCTATAATCCTTTATGAGCACCACTTCAGTAGAGCTGCTACAGACAGAGAAGGAGGTGTTGAGTTAGCAGTAAAATATTAGTGTTGGCAATAAAATAAGATCCTAGCTATAAAATCACTATCTATATATTTATTTTGCTGTAACCCTGAGAAGCAACTAAGCAGTCCATCCTTAGCTACATCAACCAGTGGTAGTGTGTGTGTGTTTGTACATGCATGCATGCGTGCATGTGCGTAAGAGAAGCACAGTTAATACAGAACAATAATAATACTAGTCTATCTGATCTCCCCTCTACATAAGCTGCCTCTCTACATATACAGAAACTTATTTCTCTCTCTTACAGTTTCTCTTACTCCCCATGTCTCTCTCTCTTTCTCTCAGACACACACACACCACTCGGTCGGTGAAGATGGATCACTCTGTGTCTGTCAGCAGTAGTATCACAGAATGAGAATGTATTGTCTGCTGTCTCAGATAATAAATGCTCCTATCTACGCTGCTGTTCCCAGTCATAATAGATGGCCCATATCTACACAGCTTCTGTTTATGAGATTATCACAGCCCTCTGCTGTCTCCCAAGCTCCCGACAGGAGAGATGGAGAAATTACTTTATTGCTAGGGGGCCTGAAAGTTATCATTTGTGAAGAATTTGTCGAGTGGGAGCTTTGTGAATTGGCAGTTACGGCCACTTCTACTGTGGCGTCACACACACTGAGAGTCTGAGCAAAGAAGTAGAGGAGGTTAAATTGTTGTGTGATTGTTCCTCTACGCTGCTTGAATCTGTGATGTGTTATTGAGAGAGGCCACCTGAAGGATGGAGAAAAGATTAGTATCAAAGCAACTTCTCTCCCCTCGTCCTCACTCTGCCTCACCATTTATCACTTTTTTATTTTTATTTTGTTTTGATTTCTCTGAGCATGTGCATGCAAGTAAGCATATGTGGATCTTATCCTGTGGGTTGTTATAAAAATGACAAAGACCCTGGTGCTGAACACATTATTAAAATGTGTTCAGCACCCCATGTCTAAATGTGATTTAAAGCGCTCTTTCCAAACAGTGGTCAGGTTTTCACACTGCTCATTTAAATCAATCCAGATCATGTTAGAACTGAAGGTTTACTCAGAGAGAGAGAGAAACAGGTCAGTCACATAGATGCTGTTGGACACAGTTGCAGGTCATTAAAACGTGTGCATGCGTGCATGCATGTGTGTGTGACATTCATTGCTTCTGGTCACTGAGGGACTCTATTGACATTTGACCCCATTTTTGACCAGCTGACCCCAGCCTGACCTCTGTGTCTGGCTCAGATGGTGGAGCAGAGGGTCTCGTTGGCTCAGGTTGCTGACCGATGGTTCTCCTCTCGTCTCTTGGCCAAAAGCCTTGACCTGTGCCTGTGCACAACAGGGCCTAGCAGGTTGGGCCAGCAGGACCTGTACATTCGAACCAAATACAGATAAAGACAGCACACACTGGAATTACAGCTTATTTAGTAGTAATGTTAGCAGTTTCTTTTAGTCTTAACCATTTAACACTGTATTAGTAGTGGAAAATTGCCTATTGTGTGTTTGAGTTAGCCTATTTGACTTCATAGCACTACTCAATAATAAAATATATAGGGCTGTAATTAAAATAATCAATAAAATATTTAGTCTATAGAAGTTTAAAAAAAAAAACAGCAACAACAACAAATGCCAATCACAAGTTCCCAGATCTTCATATACATGTAAGACTGTGCAACATTTTTGCATGTACCAATGATATAGACAGCAGAGATAAAAAAAAAAAAAAAAAAAANAAAAAAAAAAAAAAAAAAAGAAAATGCAGATACACTGGTTTGAATACTAACCTGGGTGTGATGAGTGGCTGACCAGTGGCTCTAATTGGCTCAAGACCTGAACAAGAGCTTTAATTGGCTGTTGGTCATGTGCACATGGGCAGAAGGGCCAGTTGGCTCTCAGCCATGATGCTTGCTCTGCTGCACATGGCTATTAATCTGTAATATTGTACAGTTTAGCTCGAATTTCATTTCCACACAGAGCAAACTTCAACATTAAAAATGAATTTATACATAGTAATGAGTAATGACTTGTCTTCATGAGTTAAAACAGAAGCTGTGGCCCTGATGGTTATTTGCACACTGATTTTCACACTTTCTTCAGATGTGTAAGAAGTCCATGACAGTTTTCCCAGAAAAAGTTTTATAATCTTTTCATGACTAATGCTGTCTACATAGTTACAATGTAAGACTTTATTGCCTACATATTGAAGTAACATTGAGGTTTAACTTACAAAGGTCATCCGTGATGCAAAATGTGGCTTCCTTCCATGTTTTTTGCTGAGAAGAAAGGCTCTTATTTGTAGATAGCATAGCCAAAATGTCAAATTTATAAAATGAACATGTGAAAGTGCTGTGTTTAAAGTTTTAATATAAACAAAAAATATATATATATATATCAATTTAAACAAAAGAAACTATTACTGAGAAGACTGACAGCCTACCTGCCTGTGTGCTGCATTTCACATTTTGTGCCACGGTGTTGAATTTCACTGGAATGCAGCATTAACGGAACCATTAGCATGAGATGGAGGCTGCCAATCATCTTGGTTATACTCCTGTTTGTCTGCACTTATGCCAAGGTATCACAGTTAATTTGACAATTTTATAGTGATGTTTAAAAGTGCTATTTACACAAGTTTCATTTATTCCTTTGGGAATATTAGGCTGTTAAAGCAGCAAACAGGAGACAGCAGAGACAAAATAGCACAGTAAGAACACTGGTAACACTTTATAAATATAATACTGAAACTACGAACAGGTATGAGGAAAAATGAGAAATTATAGCAGTGGGTCTTTCATATGCATAAAGAAATATATGTAGAAATATATAAATACAGCATATGTTTATATATGCATAATACAAAAGGAGGGGAATAACAATATGACTAAAACAATGTGAACATTATGAAATAAAGAAACAAATATGCTTTGAAAACTTTGACATATGTAGACGTGTGGTAAAGAAACTGTGTGTCGTGTGTGTATTGGTACTTGCAGATGTACCAACGCACATGTCAATTATAGAACATTCAGTCTTGGACAGATCCAAGCTGTCCGCCTTATCAAAACCTGCAGATGGAGACGCCATATGTACAGGATGGAATTGGTGATGAGAAGCTCACTTATAATGATCTGCTGTCCACTCAGATAAACTTATTTCACTTTCAGTTAAAGGGGCAGTTTGTATATCCACTAATGACTTTATACTGGAATCAACTAATTCCCTAATGAAGAGGTTTATCACATTTATGTATTTAAATTCTGTATTTGGATGCATTACTTCTTTTGCTTTCACTTATTCAGTTAGACCTAACTCACAAAGGATTCATATTAAATCAGAGGGCAATTTAAAACTCTAAAATAACTTCAAAAAGACTGAGCCTCTCAATATATCTTCAGCCAAACAAACCTTTAATGCTTTAACTAAGCTGGTTTGGAATTGGTTTATGTGCAGAACTCTGTTACCAGTACTCTGCTAATGCTGTATCAGAAAAGTGTACTGTCATTATACTTTATTTTTGTTTAGTTTTGTTCTTTACTAATATTTGATTTCCAAATGCTAGGTTTTGATATAAGGATCTCTCTATATCTGCCATTTAGGAAGACATATTTAAGAGGACACGCTTTTTTTTTTTTCTTCGNGGGTAAAATTTTACTTTCTCCATTTGGTTGGTGTTGGATATCTTTATTACTATTGCTTAAATAAACAAGTCAAAGTCTGTAAGTGCAAAGATGAGCCAGGATTTCTAGAAGTAAATGAGCTATTGTGTGCTGATATGTTTTAAAAAAATTTTCCTCCACTAAAAATCATTCATCTCTATTGTCTCGATGTGAATGCTTTTCAGACCCTCAGTAATGTCAGACCAAGTGGGGTTCACAGCAGACAGATTCACATTTATACATAGATACACTGGGGTCCAAAAGTCTGAGACCACATTGAAAACCCATGATGTTTTCCATGTACATCTGGAAATAATCAGAAAGTCTGACATCACAAGAAGCTCTTTGGAACATTGTCAAATCATGCTGGGATAACTTGGGTCATCAGGTTTTACACAAACTTGTGGAGTCCATGCCAGCTAGAGTGCATGCTGTCATTAAAGCAAAAGGGAGGCATACCAGATACTAAGATATTCTGACATTCATGTTCATTTTTCAAAGATTCAACTTTTCACTCAAATTGTTAAGATGGTATTATCATTTGTAATGAAAAATCTTGTATTAAATTCAAAAAGAATGCATTTTCGCAGTGGTCTCAGACTTTTGGACCCCACTTTATGTGTGTTTACATTGGAGAAAGTATAACAATGAAATCATATGGTTGAAAGCAATCATGCGGTCATTGCGTTCCATTTAGTTGTGTGTCTGACTGCATGTAATCAGCTGATGTTTGAGGGGAACACAGAGTAACATCCATCTAGCTGTCACACTGCAGAGTCCATAGGGAGAGCAGACACTGGGACTACACAAGCACATACACACACTCACACACACCTTATCTCTGTCTGGCAGACCATTGGTTACTCATTAGATGCAGAGGGTAAAGAGACAGACATGGAGACAAAGAGCAGCTATGCTAATGCTCTTTGATTTTCCTCCCTTCTACTTTCAACACAGTAAAATCTGTGTTTTCATTTATTTGTCTCTCTTTCCTTTCTGTGCTCATCTACTGCACTCTTTATTTTATTGGACTTAAAATGACTAAAATATATATTTTTAACCTAACTTATAACATTAAATAAAAGCTAATTTTCATATTTTTCTGTATTACCCATTACTCATAACCCATAGAGAAAAAGTCAGGTTTGGGCATAAAATCTTGCATCACACGAAGAAAACATAAACTTAGATGTGTTTTTGTATTGTTTGATATTTGAAAAAAGTGAGATTAAAATGGAGTTGGACAAAAATGTAAGAAGCAAAATTTCAGCAGTTTTAACAACAAGGCAAAGATACAGATTTGGTGTACAGAGAAAAATTGTAAAGACAGATTAATGTTTTCTTTAAAAAAAAAAAACAGCAATATTTTAGAGATAAAACAGATTTCAACCTATAAAAATGCCAATGCCATTGTAAAGTAAAACTTTATTTCCTTATTTTGGACTCAAAGTAGTTGAACACATTTCCTAAAAATCCTCTCACTAGATCTCCAGTCTACCTGTGATTACATTTAGTAATTCCAAAATTCTACCAGATATTAATACTGGTAATAATCCAGCCTTTCCAAAGAGTTAAAGGTTGCATTATTTTCTTTTTTAAAAACATAGGTCACATGTTAATGTCTGTAGCTCATGTATTTGTAAGTGTATTGAAACAAAATTTAACATGTTTCCAGTGAGCACAGATGATGGATCATATCTTGCTCATCATGTCACCGCTTCTCATGTAAGAATGGTTTTATTTTCTTTGACCCTCATGTCTCCTCCTTCGCTCTCTGCAGTTTTCTGTCTGCTCACCTCACAAATCCTCCAACGTCACCACGTTCTGTTTCCAGTTTATAGCCTTATCTCGCCTCAGGGTAGACAGGCTAAAGTGACATAGTGGGTGGCGAGGCTGTCCTATTTAATGTTTCTTTTAGTAACAAGATTTCTAATCAAAATGAAAAACAAGCCCAAAACTAGCTGTACACTGATGCTGTAGCCTATTATAGGCTCAGCCATTCTGTGTCATCAAGTTGAATGATGGGTAAAACTGCATCTCTGTGCTCTATGGAGGTTTTACTGGAATATTGTTGCTGAACCAAGAGAGTGGCTGAACTTTATCTGAACTTAATATGTATAAACGCATGTGATGGCTCAAGTAAAGGAACAAATTCCAAAAAGGGGACTGTACGTTATTGATGAAACAGCAACTTGTATGCAAGCATGTGACAAAATGTATCAGCAGGCCTGTGGATGCCAGTGATCACTTTGTGTTCCACAAAATGTAAATGATTCTCACAGTGATGCTTGTGTCTTTGGGGGTAATGGTTATCCCAACTTTAATTGCAGGTAACAAACTTTTCCAAAATATAACAAAAAATATAAGAGCAGATACTGGATAGTGTACTATAAGCCTATGTATGAGGTTCTGTATATATTCTTTCTTTGGTAACATAGTACTGTAACTCAGCGGGGCAACTTCTAGATCCTATGTAAGTGAGTTTGTCAGTTTGTGACTTATTTCAACCAACCTCTTAAAGATGGTTGGTTGAAATAAATCACTTTTCCAACAGTGTGATTTACAGACTATTTAATTTAAAGTTGATGTTAGTT
Source organism: Lucifuga dentata (assembly GCA_014773175.1). Taxonomy (NCBI): domain Eukaryota; kingdom Metazoa; phylum Chordata; class Actinopteri; order Ophidiiformes; family Bythitidae; genus Lucifuga; species Lucifuga dentata. Next base: position 15,123 of record VXCM01002269.1, read on the forward strand.
AAGCCAAACTGCTGCAGTATCGCCATATTGGAACGATGAGAATTTCTGAACAAAATATTGTTGACTACAGGTACAAAATCTCTGATCTACTTGATGCCGCACACCAAGTTACAGTGTGACTTGTATGTGTTTATAGCCTTTGTAACACTTCATAAAGTTTTTATAGTCCTTTGATGCCATGTTTGTGCTTATGGTAACTTCATTTGATATTTGATGCATTCTAATATATTACTGACTTGGCAAAATTTCCAGAATATCTATGCATCATTTGTATTGAGGGGCCTTTTGTTTAGTGACTGTACTTTGTCCATTAGATACGCTATGTGTCACACATGTCTTAAAGTCTAAGACGTGTGACATACAGCATATCTCAAACCGTTTTTAATCCTCTAAGCAGAGAGGATTAAATAAAAATAGTCAAGAAACCATAATAAGAAAAACTTAAGGGTTTGAAGATTTTTGCAAAATCTACAGTTTCTTGCTAATAATTCTGCTAATCCTTAAAAAAACAAAAGGGTATGAGACGCAAGTCATAACTACAGAGTGGACAGAAAGAATTAAAAAACTCAATTTTGAAAGTTTAGAAAAAGAAATTTCAGTAGTCCTCACATTTTATATCATAGAATTATGAAACCAGCATACACATCTTGTAATATGAAAATCCAAACCAAAAGTTTTACATATTGGTATGGATCCACAAAAAGGATTGCCTTTACAGTAGCACCACTGATAAATGTCTCATCTATCATTGGTGCAAAAAGGCATCAAAATGCATTAGACTCTCTTTAATTGGAATATACATTATATTGGCTCTATTACTGGAGTAATGAATGTTTCACTGGGTTATTAATTGTTTAACTCTGTTTTATTGTATTTAAATGAGTGAACAGCTTTTGACTGTGACACTGATATAATTGTAAACCCTGACAAACCACGGGGGGTCACACACAATGGCAGGACATGCATACACCGTCTGCTCTGAACACCCCCCACACACACACATACACACACACGCACACGCACAATGCAGAGCTTTAAGGAGATGCGGTATTACTGGGATGACTGGGATTAACATGTAAACAATGGTTTGGAAAAGGACACATACATTTATACACGAGCATACCCACACACAAACTCACACTGACAGACACACTGTAGGCATGTGCTCATATGTGTGTGTGTGTGTGTGTGTGCGCCTGTGTTTCCTTTGAGAGGGAACAATGGCATGCCCCTCTTATTTTCATGTAGATGATGAAGGAACCCCTCCACCACATATACACACTCACTCACACAAACACATTACGTTATGTGACAGATCTGCTGAATACAGACAGTATTGAGACATTTGTAGTCTATTCATAAAGAGCAAAGAGACAAAAACAGTAGAATAGTTTCTAATCCTAATCCCAAATTTAAACTCAGCAGGCAACAGAAGATCATAGCTGTCACAGCATATTCTAGGTGCTCACATGGGGTGCTGGATAAAAGGGGGTGCTGAAGGTGGTTGTGGGGCCTGGGGTGACAGGCAGGAATGTTGTGAGTGTAAATGTAGATGATTGGCTAATAGCATTGATAAGATATACCGATGCAGCTTGACTATGCAGAATGATTGTGTGTTGTCCGTTGTTCTGAACACCTTGGTATTAGTAAACAGTGTGTCACAGGCCTATTCCTAGCATAGATACTCTACCTGTATGTATAAGAGGTATGAGAGTTCCATAATATATATTTTTGACTTTAAAGCTTAACAGAAATATTTTCCACAACCATATTATAAGCCATTTTTTAAAAAGAATATGATGCCTGTGGATGTCCTCTGTGATTACGTTCATTCTTTTTTTTTTCTTTTTTTTTGATTGACATTCTGTATGTCAGCCTTTCATCACAAGACATCTCACCAGTCATCATTTTGATGCTTCACACTTTATGACACATACAGGCTTCATGAATGCCGTCTGTTTTGGTTCTCAGTATGGTTCTGCTCTGGTCTTGGGAGGATATGTCCTGTCCTATATTGATTTGGACAGAAAACATCCCAGCTGCAGCATTTTCTTTTCAAAGTGTTCCTGAACAAGTCTCTAAATTATAGTAATGATATTATTGAGAGTGTTCTCAGAGTGTGCAAGGGAACCCCTGCCTAAAGGCGTGAGTGCTGCAGCCTCCTGTGTTTCTCTGTGCATCCTGAAATGTTCTTTCACACAGAAATCACATTCCCAAGCAGTGATGAATCCTGAAGAGTTCCCATGATCAAGGTTATTGTCCTCGAGTGTGTACGCTGCCTGTGCATCCCTCTATAGCTAAGCCCTCTCTTACGTACCTTGGGAGTTGGTTAAATTAATGGCATGCTGGCATTTCTTTCAGACCTGATTGCTGTGAGCACAAAGTCCCACTCAGCAAACTTTCAGAGTCTGCACAGCTGAATGTGAATCTTTTCATGCTCCTCCACACAGACAAGCCTAACTCTTCATTCCATTTATGAAAGTACCAGCTTCCAAACACCACACAAACACAAGAATAAAGTCTCTGATTTTTATTTATTAATGCTAATTGATTTATTTTAGTGCTTTACGTATTCAAAAAGTGCATCAAAACATGTGCTACCGCACAAATCCATTCCTCACAACAGGAACTTCTTGAGACAGATAAGAGTGTAAACAGTAATGCAGCAAAGAAAAATTTATCTCAATAAAAATTTACATTTACTAGGACCTTTTTAAAAAATGTTGTAGATCTCTGTAAAATAAAGGGAAAAGGTAAGTATATCATTAAAAAGTCAGCTGTAATCAATTTTGCAACATGTCGAAGTCCAAGCACATTCTATATAAATCAAAATCAATCAAAATAGATTAACAATACTGCAGTTATTGCTCAAATGAGGCTGAAATTGTGTAATATACTGTAATAAATAATGTGTATCATGTAAATATGTATAATGTGTATAATGTATACAAACATTAATCATTTTTATCGTACATAAAAAGTAGAAATTTCATCAAGGTCATATTGTGCTTGTGGTTCCCTCTAGGTGGCTTTCTGCTCAATGCAGTGATGCCATACATACAGTATACAGGGGACACACACACACACACACACACACACACACACACACACACACATATACTGACAAACTTCAAAGCATGTAACAGAGACAGGGACACAGGTGTGAGGTGTAGGGAGTGATTACAATGAGTAATGAACACATAAATCCTTTTTTGTGTATGTGTGTGTGTGCGTGTGTGTGTACGTGTGCGTGTGTACACGATATGTTGCTTGGGGGGGGGAGATGTNGTGTGTGTGCGTGTGTGTGTACGTGTGCGTGTGTACACGATATGTTGCTTGGGGGGGGGAGATGTTAGAATGTGTCTGTGTATTTTGGAGGACCCCCTCTGTGTCGCAACATGCTCTTGCATACGCTTCTCTACTCCAGATGGTGTAGGTGACTCATGCACACACACACACACACACACACACACACACACACACACACACTCACACACAAAACTGCCAGNCACACACACACACACACACACACACACACACACACACACACACTCACACACAAAACTGCCAGGCAGACATATAGTAAGCAGTGGAGATGTAAGTGATTACAGATTGGTGACAGAATTTGATTAATTACATCTGATAGAAGTTGATTGTATGTTGATTTTGTTCAGCAAAATACATAATGATCCACTTTATAGGCAAGGACACACATCATGCATCTAAGTTATATGAAAATATTAAAGCACACAGACTTTCAGAGCTGCAGTGAGGATTAACTTACGAAACAAGTGTTTGGGTGTGTATGTGTGCTTTGTGATACTGGTTCATTATGACAGTCTACAGTGGGAGAGGAGAGGAGAGGATAGGAAGCAACTCTGAATGGGTTGAGACAATATGCTTTCAGGGAATTTTTACATATTTAAGATGCATGCATCATTAAGAGGAAGGTACTCTCTTTCACATTAGTCACAATAAAGGATTTCTTATCATAACTTTTGTTGAAGAGATACCTTGATGATTGAATTTCACTTGTCTCAGTGTGAGGAAGCGCTTCTAAAAATTCTAGATGGGACTTACAAGTTAATTACACCGCTCTTGACTCTGCCTCTTGTTTTCAGTAAGCTTCTTAACAATCTTTGCAAAGTGTTTTGGGGGAAAATGAGCCGCAAATGTCAAAACTTTTCTCCTCTGTGTGTCCTGTCAAAGAAAATCACCAACCACGATCGAAAATGTCAAAACATCACTTTAACAAGGCAGATGAGATCACATTGTATCCTTCCCGTTCAGTAAACCAGTCATTTGGGATTTCTGAGGATTATATGAAAGGTCTACTGCAAACCAGGAAGTCTAATCATGACGCTCTAAAACTTTCCAGTCAACTTGAGCTCTCTACATTGTGATGTGTGTAAATCCAACAGTTGTGCACAAAGAGAGATTTTTGTACCCTCTGTGTGTTGGATTGAGTAAATGGGTCCCTTAAGGCTGAGCTATGTGACCGTGTAGACAATGGGGTATTTTACAACTCCCTGCAGCCATTTAGACGGCTATTTCTAAAGTAGTGGCTGCCACTTTACTCAGGGTCCCACATGATACTGCGGGTGGATACAGATAGACAGGGCAATTACACTGGCTTTTTCATACACACATACACATTCTTACTTGAACTTCGAATAGCACTGATTCTAAGCACTGTGGATTCTAAGTGCCTGTGAGATACACACACACACATTCACACTCAGCTGCCCTTTGTCTCAGCTATAAGCCCTCCTGTGTCATCTAACATGGTAATCTATGGCATATTACCAGCAGTAATTAACATAAGTTATCCATGACCATCTGATCCAAAAAAAAAAGAACCAATCAGTATGTCTCTGTCTTGCTGTGTTTTAGTTCTCATTGTCTCTCCCTCCATCACTGTCTCTAATCATATAAGACAGAAGCAACAAACCCACTTCCTCAGGAATACAGAGGCTAATAAGCAAGTTCTGCTTCCCTTGGTCATAGGAAGGAAAGCTGATATTGAGTGGTATGCCACTTGGAAATTGCGGCTAAAGATAGCAATGTAGCTGGCAGGACCGTTCTCGATGTGTATCTGTGGGTGGTTTGGAAGCTTCTCTGAACTCCTGCTGTTATTCTGTAAAGAACCGAACAGCCTGCAGCCCGATAATGACTCTGCTGAATAGCTGCATGATTATACCTCTTCCTGCTAAATGTTTGTCTTTTTTCCCCTCTGAATTTTTGTCTGCATCTCTCCTCTTTGTCCATTTGTCTTTTGTTTCCTTCTGTCTCTTGCATCTTATTTCTCTCTCTCTCTCTCTCTCTCTTTCTACTCCATCTCTTTCTCAGCCTTACTGACTGCCCCAGAGTTTGTTACCAACAGGCTTTACTACCTCTGGACACATACGAGGGTCTGTCATCTCTCAAGACTGTGCAACTATCTATTTTGTTATGTTCTGTTACAGCACGATATGTAAAGTTACATTTTGTTACAGTCTGTTACAACACAGTATGTAATGTTACATTCTGTTACAACACATTATGTACTGTTAGATTCTGTTACAACACAGTATGTAATGTTACATTCTGTTACAACACATTATGTACTGTTAAATTCTGTTACAACACATTATATAATGTTACATTCTGTTACGGTCTGTTACAACACAGTATGTAATGTTACATTCTGCTACAACATATTATGTAATATTACATTCTGTTACAACACATTATGTAATGTTCCATTCTGTTACAGCACAGTATGTAATGTTACATTCTTTTACAACACATTATGTAATATTACATTCTATTACAATCTGTTACAGTACAATCTCTTCTGTTGCATTGTGTTATATTCTGTATGATTTTTGTGTGACCTCTCTGGGGTTGGTGCGAAGGTCACATCCTTTTTAAAAGACTAGTATTTACCCATTTTCCTCCACCATGACCTTGTGCGCATGTGTGTGTGTGTGTGTGTGTGTGTGTGTGTGTGTGTGTACTGTATGATCAGGTGCATCAGAGCCTGCTGTAACTAATGAATGCTGCTGCACACACTGTTAAACCCTTCACCTTATATAGCCTCCATTTGCCCTCCTTCAGTGTCTTCAGTAACCTTCTAATGTCTCTATACACCTTCTATCATGCACTAATGCATAGTCCTTCTCTCTCTCTCTCTCTCTCTTTCTCTCTCTCACTCACACATACACACTCATAATGCATTCTGTGGCATTATTGTAACTTAATGCTAATCTTACAGCATCACATTATTAGCAGTTAATGTATTCTGGGCCACTTTTAGCCGCTAATACTAATGCTGAGCAACTATTAATGCTTAAATGCTTAATGCTAATGCGGTAACAGACAGTGAGAGTCCTGAGCCAGCCCGCCCATCCAGGATTATGTGAAGCTTTATAATCCATTGTTAGCTAGCAGCAGAGACACACATTATACCTCCAAACTAATCTGAGCCCTGTGTGACAGCTTTACACCTCACCTCCTCCTCCTCATCTTCTCCCATAATCTGCTCTTTGTGGGACTGTCACTCTATCAGCAAGCTTGTCCTGACAAGGACCCTGGTGTGTACCTATAACTACCAGTCTCCCTTCAGTGTTAAACATATTAAGGCACTACATATATTATATGTATGTTGGCATTATCCATTTTTCTACCTGCCAGAGGGCAACCAAGGCCATTATGGGTGAAATATCTACTTGTTCTTACATAGCATTGAAAGTTTGTGTGGTTTATAAATGCCTGGGGACAAGGTTAGATCCAACAACCCTAGTCTGACTCAAGCCTCCATTGTTCGATGAGATAAGTGGGAGGAGTTATTTTGGGCAGCTGAGGTTCCTGAAGTAAAAGTCTGATTCATTTTCTACATTAACAGCATTTAAGCTACTGGCTGTTCACCTACAAGTCTTGATGGACATGAAATTCTCCCAGTGAATTCAACAATCCAGTCAATCTGGTTTATAGATGAGAAAAAGCAAATGTACAAGATTGTGTACATCAAAAGTTAAGGAAAAAAGTCAATTACAACTCCCATTTAACTGGTCAGTAGGAGTCAGTTTTCCCAGTTGCTCACATTTAAGTGAAAAAATCTATTGTTAGTTTTCATTTCCAGTCATTCCTTCCCCATGAAGCACTACGATAAGAAGCATCTAATCACAGAACATTAAATTTCGCTGTGCAGTACAGAAGCTTCTCCATAATACCAGTAACTGAGGCCCATTAGAGATATCCACCATGCAAAGTTTAAATACAGTATTTCTACCTAACAACAACATAACACAACAAGATGACAAACATTACAGACTTTTTTTCACAGCCCATTTTGCTTTTATTTACCAAGGTTGCCAATATTAGTGAAGGGCACTTGTCCGAGTGCCCTCCATTTGCCTTGATTTCTGTGTAACATTAGTCTTGTGCAACATGTTTTGCAGTATCATTTTAAAAACTGCCTTAATAATACTGATTTAAGAATGTTGCCCAGAAAGTTTATTTTTCCTACAGAAAAATATACGGTTCTGCCAGACGTCTTGCATTTGCTGGCACATCAAAAATGTAGTGTGGATCCATTCATTTTCTAATCCTGTTTTAAGGTCACAAGGAGCTGGAGTCTACCCCAGTATGCTTTGGGTTAGAGGTGGTACTCCTGTACAGTTCACTAGTTCATCATGATCACATGGAGGCAGTTTTGGCAAGTAACAACTCAATGGCCACCTCAGTGCAGTCAGTGACAAACCAAATCCATCCATTCATCCATTTTCTTTACCCATTTGTCCTGTTGAGGGTCACAGGGGGGCTGGAGCCTATCCCAGCAGTCATAGGGCGAGAGGTGGGGTACACCCTGGACTCAAAGACAAACAGAGTTGTATCTTGATAACAGGCATCCAGGTAGGCATACATACATACTTAGTAATGGGCTTTTCTCTGGTTATCATGCAAATGATAAGAAAATGATAAGAAAATAGTGGATGGAAAGCTGAGAAGGGTGACGGGAGGTAAGAAGATCAGGAGGAAGGGATGGGGATGTGACAGTCGAGAGAGGGGAAGGGGATGTGAATAGAGGCAGCGGAGGGGAGAGAAGAGAGGTGAAAGGGGGGCGATAGGGATGAGGGGGAGGGGGACAGGAGGAGTTGGGAGATAATGTACTGTAGGCTGATTAATGTCAAAGGCGGCTGAGTCCTGAATACTTATGAAGCAGATGTCAATGGTGCTTTACTCTGCAAGGTTACACAGAGGGAGGGGTGGGATGAGAAGGGAAGGGAGGGTCAGAAGCAGTGGTGGATGAGGAAATAATGACAAGAATGACACAGAAAAAGCTGAATGAAAAACAAAAGACAGATAAGTCAGGAGAAGCAAGTCGGGAGATGAGAGAGGCCATTTCCATGAAAACACCACTCTAAATATTTTCATCTTCACCTGTATTTATAGATTTCTTTTCTTGACGTAAATCTTTCACATTGAAATGCCAAAACAATAGTAGACAAGACAAGTCTTAATATCTTATATTAGGGAACTTCTGGCTACTTGATCCAGTCATTTCTACCAAGTGACCTCAGTTTTTGAAGGTTTTTTTTTTGTTGGTTACAGAAAAGTATCAAGAGACTGTCTCTTGAGGATCACATGATACTCAGACACCTGATTTTCAGAAAGCTCAGGTTCCCTGTCCACATACAAAGACAAAACTAGCTTTCCTAAATGTATACACTTCGGAGATTGTTGTTGAAAATATCCAATTTCAGTAGATGGATGGATGTACCCAGGTGTGTGTGAGCATGTGTGTGTATGTGAGAGAGAGAGAGAGAGAGAGAGAGAGAGAGAGAAATGAGAAACCTGCAAAATGAGAAACCTGTGGACTAAACCAGTGAAGCATACCTGCATTGCTGGCCTATAAAAGCTCCACAACAGACTGAACTCCACAAGGTGAACATTTATCTTAACTGTGTGGATTCAAACCAAAAGGGCAAATCTCAGTGCTGCTGTGAGAATGCATAATTTATTTTGTTTAATTTATGTGCTGTCTAGTAAACTCCAAGAAAAAATCCCCATGTGTCCTTCCTGCACATATACTCTGAAAACTGTCGCACACAAACAAAGAAGAGCTGATTCCTCTGATGTGACACGATGGGACTGAACCTCTCCATCTCTACCTGACACAACACATAGATAACAATGGTCCTTACATGCTGTTCGTTATTGATGACAGAACACCTTTTTCACCTCTGACCTCTAGGAGCAGCCTTGACCTCCACTTTGACTCCCAGTGACATAAAATGACCCCTCACTGCCTGGTCAACCTCTGGGATACATCTAATGACCCCTGGGCTGAGCAAAGGTCAATGATTAAAAGTCAAGAGCACCAGTCCCATAGCCACAATGACCTTAGTAAGAGACAGGATCTGCTGATTAACTAACTGGACAGTCAATTGAAGAAAGAGTAATACAGCAGAGGCCTGGTGTCAAAGATTAGAGGATAGGATCATCTCTGTTTGAGACATGAGTCAGGCATCAGAGATGGATGGAGAAAGAAACAAAGAGGAAGGAAAAAAGGATGAACTGGTAATGTGAGCATGATCAGACCATCACTGAGTAATGATGTAGAGAAACAGACAAAGTAAAGAGAAGGAAAGCAAAAGAGATACAGAGAGATGATGGAGGCTGTCAGAATTAATTTATATTCCTTTCACTTATTCTCATATTACTGTGGTTAAATGTGCATGTTTAAAGCTTGTTGCTTTTGAGGTGGGGTTTTTTTGTTTTGTTTTGTTTTGTTTTTTTACAACAGTTTTCATTAAGAATCCTCAGATTTTTTAAAAGGAACACAATGGGATAACCCGATTTTTACCTGGATTTAATAATTCCCCGTGCACTCAAAATTGGTTGTTTTTCTTGCTGCAAGAGAAAATGGTTCAAAACAGTGAAAAACTTCACTCAGAATATTGTGTTTCTGGCAATAAAAAGTGAAGAGAAATACAGAAGAAAAGAAGAGAAAGAATGTAAACTGGCTGCTAATTATAGGTCATCCTTTCTCAGTGTAAGTTTTAAAGTTTAAAAAAAAAAATTAAAACAACAGGCAACTTACTATACTACTATGTAGTGTTATTTATTTAGTTATATATTTTTCATTCATTAATTATGTAATTTTTACAGTAATCAAATTAATCTGAGAATTTTCTGTCAGATTTTTCTTTTCTTCTTTTTTTTTTTTTTTTAANTTTTTTTTTTTTTTTTTAAACTGATTTTTACTTCACAGAACATTTCCATAAAGATTTGCTAGAGAAGTTGGAGAAAAGTATTTTTTTTAAAAACAGCTCTGGCACATTTGACCCCCTGTATTTGTGAGCAGGTCAGCCAACAGGTGCCGTGAAAAAAGATATAAAGAAGTACAGTCGACGACAGTCAAAAGTCAAACCTTCACAGAATAAAAGCAGCAGATAAGCTACAGGTGCCACTTGGTTTTCCTGTAATCTTAGGTCACGTGCAGAGGTAACATGTATTGCTGACATCACATTACTATTCCTCTCTGAGCTCCCTCCTCCTCTTTACTTTCTTGTCTCTCCTCTACTGTCCTCTCCTCCACTCCTCTAATCTCTTTCTCTATTAGTAGTCTATTTACAGCATATTCAGTCTGGATTCTGCCAACAGTTACTGCTCTCCAGAGCTTTATCGAGCCACTGATAAACTCCACACACACATTTACATACAGACATACACATGCACACACACACCACTTTATGGCATGTGAGTGTCTGTGTGTATGTCTGCAGGCATGCATCTATGTTCATGATTATGTATGTTTGTGTGTAAAATTACACATATACCTCAGTTTCTATGCATTGTAGGTAGGGATAGATATGTATATGTTAAGTTGTGTATGTGTGTGTTTATGTGCATCCATCTTTGCGTGTCCGTGCACGTATATGTTATCAGTAGTGTCCCAGCGTGCTCGCCAAGGGCCAGTCTATTTAGTGTTCATAACAAAGCCTTTTACTCAGGCTCCAATCAGGATTAAACCCTTATCAGCACACACAGACCACAGGACACAGCCAGGGAGTGTGCTATTGTGTGCGTGAGTGTGTGTGTGTGTGTGTGTGTGTGTGTGTGTGTCTGCATAAGTTCACATTTTTTAACTATTTATGAGCATGTCTACTTGTGTTATTTATACTTGTACAGGTATGGTACTTATATAGGTATGTTTGTTTATGGGTACTTGTGTTTATATGTCTAAGCACAAGTTTGTGTGTGTGTGTATGTGTGTGTGTGTGTGTGTGTGCGTGTGTGTGTGTGTGTGTGTTGCATGGGTTATAGTTTTACATATGTCAGCCAATAGGTGTGTTAAATAAAATCATGAGGTGGAGAAAAAGAGAAAAAATTGAATGTAGAGTAATGGAAAGAAAGAAAGAAAGAAAGAAAGAAAGAAAGAAAGAAAGAAAGAAAGAAAGAAAGAATGAATTAGGCATTAAATGCTGCTGAGAGGAGAGAGGGATTGAAAAAAGTGAAGCTGGAGAGAACACTACAGATGTTAAGTGTTATAGTTTCTGAACATAAAAAGGTTTAGTCATGCCCTAAATGTGTGAGTTGTGTTACAGAGCAGCACTTCTTCAGCTCAAACACTTTGAATCCTGCACACTGAGACAATGAACTTTATGGTGTCTGTGGAAATATTTTTGACATCTTTTTGTTCATTTCTGGGTCTAAGCTCAAAGATCTACGATCCTTTTAGGGATACAATATACTGTAGGCCTTTATTATTATGATAACATTGCATTTCATTATGCAGATTAACCTCATTAATATTTATGAGCCAAGCAGCCACCAAGGAGGAGCTTGCGGCAGACACAACAATGAGCCGGCAAAATTTAAATAAACTGAATCTATGAATTAAAAATCTGAGGCTGCAGAGGATTACTCTGCCTGTCTGTCTGCTTACTGTACCTACTGTACAATCAAAGCACTTACATGACCCACTTTTGAAAAAAAAAAAAAAAAAAANAAAAAAAAAAAAAAAAAAAGGATGTAAAAACTCCAGTGCTTTTTAATTTTCCAGTAACTAAATTATTTGAGAAATACAAATCAAAGTGACTAATTTACTTCTGGTTCCCTGTGATTCTGTAAATGAAATAATATGATTCTTAAATCTTCAAATTTCATATTTCTTAATTAAATTCATATTTCTTAATCAAATCAATTTAAAATTTGTTAATTTACCTCAGTCATTTCAATAGATATCAATTGTGTTGACTCTTTATAGAAATTTCCAGGTGACAATTCAAGTACCATTGGTGGTACACATAGCACAGTTTGAGAACCGCAGCCTTTATGCATACTGTGTGTGTGTGTGGCACATTGTTTGCTGTTATACCAAAGTTTGACTGCAGATAGAAATGAAGAATGAATTTAAGCAATGAAAAAGTTATTGTAAAGAGTTGCTTGTCTACTCTTTTTTCTGTCTTGATGTCTATGTTAAACAGAAAAATTTTAAATCAAATTTAAATTATATTGAGCAAATCCTTGAAGAAGACAGTCTCTGAAAGGTCCCTGCTTTACAGTGATAATGTTTTCAGGGAATTTTTCTCATTAAATGAGAAATTAAATTCAGATTGTCTTTAAAGAAAAAACATAGTACTGTCTAAATCATTTTAGAATACATTATATATTAGATGCATAAATACATCAACAACAACAAAACAAATATTTCTAAATGAGGAACAACATTAAAACTGAACCAAAGTTAAAATCTGTCATGGTGAAAAACATACCTACCATATTCAGCAGATCAGTGATGAAGTGAATTTATGAATATCTGAGTCTCACACAAAAATAATTTATGTTTTTCCTGCTCATAAACACAATTCAAAGACGATACAAGCCTCCATTTTAAAACGATGATGAAGATTTAATTTGACACTGTCTGTCTGCATCCTGTGCCTGATTTACAGTAAAGGGACATCAACCCCTCTATTCAAAACAGAGTAAAAAATGGGTTAGCCATCACGGTGCATTTGGATATAGGAACAGCATTAGGATCAAGTGAATCCATGAATAAATATAGGAGTCCTTGGAGGATCATTAACACCTGTCTGCCTGCTCATAACGATTACCGTATGCTAATGTGCTGTACATTTACGACCTTCTGCTTTCTTTTAAATGCAGAATAATGAAACTCAGGTGTACTGTGAAGCTGCACAGACTGGATCAAAAGTTTTTGAATATTTCTTGTCACATTCAGTCACATTTAGTAAAAAAAAAAAATGTTATCCCATTAAACATTGATGAATTGAATCCATGAATAAATATATCTGCCTCCACTGAGAATAATTTTCCCTTACTTCCTCTAAGCTCACTGTTCCTACTGTACATTTTGGTCCTCTGTACGTTAACAATTTGTATGTGTGGGTGGAATCTGGTGTCCATTCACAAAAATAGTGGATAAATTGTGTAATTTTGTGCACCTGAACAGCCCAACTTGATCATCAGCTGCAAATACACTACTGCATACTATAACATTGATTTACACACCACCTAAACAGCAGGATCAGTTACCAATGAAAGTAGTAGAGATTTAGGGCAGATGCTTGATGTTGTCTGGATTTCTATTGAAGGAACATCATTCTCATCACTACATCATCCTGTTAAACCTCCATATTCCACCAAGAACTGCTAACATGGGAGAGAGATCAAGTTTCCTTTTACTTTACACACATCTGTAGGCTTTGCCCATACACAATAAAAACACACTACTGCCTGTACTTTGAGTAGGTTTTTTCAAGAGAGGAGAGTAAATGTTAATAATTTCAATGGAGAAACTGAGACTTTGCAGCAAGAGTAGCAGGACATAGCACAAAAATATAAATAAAAATGAGTAACACAACCAACAAGTTGAACATGAGACATGTTGGTGAAATATATGAAGTATGAAAGAATGAGTTAATAATGCAGCAAATAACATGTGTCAGGTTATAATAATTCTTCTGGGAGTTGTGAGGTGTGTGTGTGAGAGAGAGGCTGATTATTGTTACGTTTTTGGGAACTAGTAACATTTTGGACAGACAACTCATTTCCCTTCCCTGTGCTTCAAAGTAACTATTTTAAAATTCCAAACCAAATACATCAACACTATTTAATTTGTCATAATACTCTGGGGAACTGATGGACAGTATTAATGACTGAATTCTACGAAATTTGCAAGCATTGCCTGTATCTTATTGTTATGGGATCATAATGAGATCTGCTAATGCAGGGTCAGCACAAATTTACTGTGGCTGTATGTTATTTCTGGTGCTATTAGTCATGTTCTCCACACACTGTCCACATTGTTAAATAGGAGCATGGCATTCTCATTTTTACCATTTCACAGGTTTAGCACACTTTCTATGCAATTTATATTCTCAACAATTCAGTAAATAGTTTCAAATATATCTTGATACCATGAATGATGATTTCCGCTTCAGTGCCTGTAGAGATCTAACACTCAAAGACAGAAACAAGGCAAATGAGCATAAATAAATTTTACATCAAACCTAAGCTCATCACCCAAAGGATCACAATGAATTTACTGCAATAATAGATAGAAACTAGTGAACAGTTCGCACTATGAGGACAACAGAGAGAGAAAAACAGCCTTCAGATCTGTAATAATTGCTCAGTCCACTTAATTAAGTACTTAGTACTCCAATAAATCCACCTCTAATTTGTACTCATATTGATTTGCCATTGATTACCACGATTCAGTATTAATTTCTGAGGTGTAACTTAATGGTATACTAACAAATAGCAACATAATTGCGAAAATATTTGCTCAGACTGTGATCAGGCTTATTTATTCTCATTTTACTATATAACACAATTTAAACGCAATCAAAAATGTGCTTACACCTGTACTACACCTGCATGTAGTTCAATAAGCTTTGATATAAGAGCTGACTTGCTAACAGATGTGATATAATCAAGGTTAGAAATTGCTCCAATATAAATTATTTGGAACACAGCAACACTGTGTGAGTTCAAAGGAGCAACTCTAGTTGTAATCTAATCAAACAGGAGTCCACAGTCAATTACATTTTATTCCACTTTTAAGTGAACTTTTCTGTTGAACATTCGTCAAATATGTGAAAATTTACATATAAGCACCAGAAAACTTTCAAACACTTGGACCTGCTTATTGAACCAGATATTTTAAATATTTGATTGCACTTTTGTTTTGATATATGTGCGTGTGTGTGTATGTGTGTGTCTTTGCTTGTAGAATATAATAGTCTTAATTTGAACACCTGTGAGACCAGCTAAAACCCTCAGAGATGAAAAGAGGTACTTAATGTGTGTGTTTATAGGTGTTTATATGTGAGTGAATGGTTGTAGGACTCAGTGGGTGTGGATGTGTGGGTGTGTGTGCATGTTTGCGTGTGTTAATGTGGCAGTTTGTGTTTCTCTTCTCTGATTGTTAGCTTGATGCATCGCAGGGGATGTAGTGTGTTATTCTGAGGCTCCCCAAGGTGTGTGTGTGTGTGTGTGTGTGTGTGTGTGTGTGAGTGTGAGTGAGTGATTAGGGGTGGGTGGGGGATGGTGCACAGAACCGTGACTGAGCCAGAGGGATAGGAAGGTCACCTCATGTGCACAGCTCAGTGGAACAGCACGACTGTGCACGAGAAGCCAAGCACCAGCAGCCTCCCAAGGACAACAAAGTGCTTATCCAGGAGAAAAAAGAAGGCTGTATAGCTCTGATCTCTCTCTCTCTCTCTCTCTCTCTCTCTCTCTCTCTCTCTCACACACACACACATACGTGCAGAGACAACAGAAAAATACTTAATGTGTGTTTTTATAGGTGTGTAAGTGACTGGTTGTAGGACTCAATGGGCATGGGTGTGTATGCGTTCATACACACCTTGTTTAAAAATCTTTTCCTCACACACACAGGAAGACACAATCATTCAGTCACAAATATGCACCTTATGTCTCTCTACTCATAAAGGCTATGTTTTGCGCCTATATCTGTTAACCAGTATCACTATCCCCAGTACTTTTTACATTTACATTTACAATTATTGTAATGGGGGTTGATATTAATATATAATTTGTCACCTTGGCTGAATGTAATTTCATTTTTCTGTTTCGGTGCAGAAGCGTGTTTTATATAGCGTGTAGTGTTGTGTAAGTGGAGTGGAGTGGAGCTGGCCGTTGCCTGCAACCCTCTTCACTCTCCTTTCTGCCATCGGTGTTTCAGCTGTTGTTTCTCATTATAAAAACCACCTTATTGTGTTTCTTATTATCCCAAGCTGCTCCAAGCAACCACTATACTGTGTGTGTGTGTGTGTGTGTGTGTGTGTGTATGTACAGTAGCTGCCAAATGGAGTCTCTATTTGCCTCCAACCCTTTCTCTCTTTCTCAACTCAGGTGTTTGTCTCTTATGTCCCCTCATTATCAAAACCACCTTACCCCCTCTCCCTCCCCATCCTTTCTTCCCTGCTCCTTTCTCTCTCTCCCCTTCTTTCCCTCCCTCTGCTTCTCCACTTCCCCCCCGTTTCTCTTTTCTCTCCCTTCCCCCTTTACCTTTTGCTCCATCACTCATTATCCAACAGCTTGAAGCAACCAGTCAACCATATGTGAGTGAAACTGCCACCTCACACTGTTAGCTTGTATTATATTGTGCCCGCTCTTTGCCTTAAACTTTGCCCTAAACCTTTGACTATTTCTGTTCTTTTTAACAGTCAAACTAATTAACCAGACATCTTGCAGCCCGGTATTCAGCCATATGTGAATGTATCTCACAGTTCGAGCTGGTTTTGAACTTGTGTTTGCCTTAAACTTGCATCTATTTTGCTCTTTCCTGTCAGGCTAATTATTGCAGGAACTCACCATCAACTACATGAAGTTGTTTGTTCACCTTGTTTGCACTGAAACTGTGCTGGCCATACTTTATCCTTTTCTTCATTAAGAGGTACAGTTTTAAACTGTGCATTTTAACGTTTAATGGTTTTAACTTTTAGTTTTCTTCACAATAAACTTTTCACATTGTGGGGTAAATATTTACCCCACAATGTGATTTATTTATTATTTTCCCCTCATGTTACTTTATGCAGCACTCAGTAGCATGCAGTACCATGTACTCGGGTGACAGAGTTGGTTTGCTCACCTAACAGCCTAGAAATGTCAGACTGGCTGATTTTTTTATGCTGTCATCTAAAAAAAATGTTTTTATTTCTTTGTAAATAGGTGTTACTGATTTTGTTTTGATTTTCCATGAATATGCTGGCTAAATTTAGGAATTTGCACTATCTAGCCATTTGTTAAGGCTTCTACAGATTGTGCGATTTTGAGCTGTTGAAGTCAAAAATTAATAATCGTGAGAGCATTGTGATGAAATTCTTGGTCATAAACACAAACCGGTGGTCCTACATCACAGTATGAGACACATTTACCGACAAATTTAGCACTCTCGTGACCAAGAACACTCTTGACAAAATTCTGACAGTGTCAGAAATTTGGTCCAAATTCTCACAATCTGACTGCTGCTACAACCTGCTTCTATAAATCGGCACAGATAAATGACAAGCTGATGCATTTCTGCCTGCATAGGTTTTTTTCTGCTTTTTGTAAAGCTACAATTCAGCAGGCATTCATTTGACAATCTGACATGCAGCAGGGAAATTATAAATTCACTGCTATCATAAGTTAGCAGAAGGCTTTAGCAATTTATATCACATATGTATAATTATTCTATATTTCACTTTCTATTTTAATAACAAGTTATATCAGAAAAGTTTGCTTCTAAAATTACATTTACTTCTATTTCTTGTCTTTTATTTATATATATATATATTACCATGAAGTAAGTTGGACTTTCACAAGATTGTATTAAGGTAAATTTGTTTTTCTCTATTGAAGTGGACAAACACTAAGCTAATTTAGCAGTTTTGATTTAGTTACTGCAATACACCATTATTAATAAATAAGTGGAAAAGAAAGCAAGTCTTGTCAGTGTGTCAGTTTTCTTCAATTTTGTGTGTCCTCTAACAAAATTGCACAATATATTCAGGTTAAAAACATGTTTCTATTTCTTTTACGAGTGTTTCTCAAAGTCCTCTCCACAACAATGACAACGCTATAATTCACTTCCTCTGTCCCAGAGGATCAAGCATGACTAGATCCAATCAGAAACCATGCCAATTAAATGCTTCAACTGGCAGTTAATTACCGCTCTGAAGAGGCTGATGGGTCATTAATTAGCAGGACATTAACAAGGCTGATTGTTCATTAACAGCAGAGCATATTAGAGGAGATAAGACCTGATTGTAATGGACTCTGGTGAAGGAGAGAGAGGCTGAAGCCGTCTTTAATAGAATTAGGTGACCTGCTATAGCAGGCAAGTCTGGGATAGTAATGTTAACAATGGCCATTAAAGGGGAATTCCACTTACTTGTAATGTTGGAGTGTGTCACTCGTGGCTGAGGTCTATATTAGTGCACATCACTCCCACACAGATACACATCGTCTATCCCAGACTTGCAGGGATTGAAGGATATTGAAAGTCGAGTTTTTGTTGTAGCTAATTACCTCAGCTGCTGAAGCGGTCTCAAAAACACAATAGACTGCAGAGTCAAGCCTGTGACTTCATCCATGGCTTCTCAGAGGATGTTTTGATGTCTGGAGGTAGGTTTAATGCTTCTTGCCATTTTTGTCACTTACTGAAAAATCCAAATTTGGGAAACTGTGGAGTCTGCCTGGAGCTGAGGAGGGCTGAGCAAGTGTCAACCACCACAGCTGAGTGTGATAGCCTGAGCATCCTGTCATTCAAGGTACATTTTCACAAAACATACCTAATTAGTTTTAAGCATTAAAGCTGTTGTTGACTTGTAATGATTATGGCTGAATGTTTGGCAACAATGAATGAGATTGAGCTGATACAGATCAGTGCTCATGTTTGTTGAACACTGTTGCCTCGGTGACCAAAACCAGACTGCATAAACAAAAATTTGCAAATAGCTGGACTGTCCACCAGATGAGAGATTATTATTCATTCTCCTTTTAAGCTCTGTTTTGCTTTCCATATGAGAAAATTATGTGGGTCATTGGTTTGCTACAAGCTCAACTTTCTTCATCAGGTAATTGTACCTTTGTTGTTTGCTGCTGGGCAGCTAGCTACAGTTGGTATATCACAGTTTTTAAATGGAAACAGTTGATTTCTACAGCTGGGAGCAGAGTTAATGAGACCAGCTAAGGTGCAGTATATAAATATAAATGTGTAGCTATAAGAACCAAAAATAGGTAAACGTGGATAAAAAAGAGCTATTGGGTTGGATGATAATTCTCTGTGGGTTTGTCAGGATATATACCTGCCGGCCAATTAGAAAACAGCATTTTCCATAGCAGTGGTATAGAGAGAGTATAGCAGTGGTATAGTTTTACCAGTAGGCGGCGTGATCTTGCCCTGAGATCGAAGGTTTGTTTTTGGCTGTCCTGATCTATCTTGGCCCGGCCTGGGTCAGTCTGCTGTAGAGGTTCCCTCGGGAAAGAATGTTCTAACATCCCTGACTCTTCATTTCACGCTTCATTTACCATCACACTCTCCCAAAACACTAACTGTAGCTGTGTGTGTGTGAGTGTGTGTGTGTGTGTGTGTGTGTGTGTGTGTGTGTGTGTGTGTGTGTGTGTGTGTGCGAGCGTGCTTACACTTGGGGCAGCTCTTTCTCTCCATTCTTTGTCTCTCATTTGTCACACACACTTCACTCATTGCACATCTGTGTAAGCGCGCGCACACACACTCTCACACTCACTCTTAAAGGGTAAATGATAGTGAACGAGAGACCAGCTTATATCTGCTGAAGTCAATAGGTGCTGTATTGTTCTCCAAGGGCAAGCAGAGCATAAGGCAGAATGGACCAGAGCACTTACGCACAGTGATATGGATGGATGAAAACTTTTAAACACACACACACACACACACACAAAGCCTTTAACTATTGTTTTACATTTAAAGTCAAAGCAATTAGCTTTCCCTGCTCTCTGCGATTTATCCAATGTATGAATTTGCTAGAAGATGCTCTCGCTCTCTCTCTCTCTCTCTCTCTCTCTCTCTCTCTCTCTCTCTNGTGTGTGCCAGTGCCGGGGAGGGGGTTATTGGAGACATAGCTCTTAAAGCTTCTGCAGTATCAACATAAATTTTCTCTACAGCTACAGGGTGGAGCATTCAATGGAAATTACTGTGAAGCTTTTCTGTTTATTTTTATTTTATAAAATCACTTTTATGTTCACATATAGAAAATATGTGTAATGTGAGTTAGAATGTGGCCTTTAATGTTATGGTCAAAAATCAACTTTTTTTAATAAGTTCACTACACTGTCAGATAAGCTTATTTTACTGGTTGAGACCTGAAACACACCATCAGACAATACATTAACTTTTAGTGCTGCGCTGATTACTGAGACATAGGCACAAAGATACACACTTATACAAACATGCACATACAGTACATGAACACCTGAATCCTGAGGGGTAATAACTTTTAAGTATAGTGAGAGTTGCATCACCAGCAGTGTACAATGTGAATCGATGGGCGTTACCATCACACACGGAGATACACGCACACACACACACAGGGCAGATAGGTATGAATAGATGGTCCTTCTCAGATGTGTCTAGATTCAATCCGTATGTTAGATTGGTTCCTTCTGTTGTTGAGAGGGTTGCAGGGTCATATCCCTCACATTACCTCTCTGTCCACTGACACTTTATTCACCTGAATATAGGTCTGACAGCCTGCAATGGATGGACCTAATCTGACTGACAGAGAGAGATGAGGACTGGGTGAGAGTAGGAGATAGAATAATAAGTGAGAGAAAGGGGTGAAGCTCAGACTGCTGCAGGTACAATCCTGTATGTTTGTAAAGACACTGAGAAAAATTTATGAAGATTCATACAAACCCAAGGAATGGAACCCTCCATTGGATTTCTTAAGAATTAGCGGTCCTTTTTAGGCACAAATGAGTCAAATAACAGAAAAGTAGTGCAGTAAAAATGTTTTACATGTTTTTTAATTTTTACACATACATATTCTTCTCTCATATGGTAGAGCTGGGGGAGGGAGAACACAGGGAACGATATAAATATACGAGGAGAGAGACTGACAGATCAAGAGACATAGACTGACACAGCTCTTATCCATCAGAGAGCAAAACAGTGTTAATCCTTCAGCCAGCACAGATAGAAGAGGAGCCAGATGAGGCAAGAGAGAAGATGAGAAAGAAGGGGAGGGGAGGGATGACAGGAGAAGGGAGAGAAGGAGAAGAAAGGAGATTAGAAGGGAGGCGGTGAATTTGGTCCATTGAAGGGCAATCATTGTCTATCAAAATGAAGAATTACCTTTCACTCTGTCCCTTACACCTACATGTAAACACACACACACACACAGGAACAAGTTGACCTGTGAAGAAACACTGATTGAATCTTTGGTGGGATTAACAGGGATTTAGCTGAGTGTAATGATATCAGAATGACTTGATCAGCTATCCAATGACAGTTTGCTGTTTGACCTCTACACACAAATAACAACTGATAACTCCTCACATTCTCAGGCTACATTCAACAGTGAGAACATAAAAAAAAAAAAAAAACNAAAAAAAAAAAAAAAACATATAGAACTCCTTGAGGGACTGATGAGTCTAATTTTTCTTGGTTAATTGAACCATGTGTGGGCAGCAACAGCATGATCTCTTCTCTGTCACACAGGGTTAAAAATGAGTGAGACAATGACATATCACACTAGTGACAAAATGCAGTGGAGAAAGACAAAAGGTTCCAAAGAAGGAAAAATACAAGAACAAATTTACCTGCAATGGGGGACAAGCACATAAGCAGATATTTGGTGCATTCCAAGTTCTTATTTTGTTTCCATGTTTCTCTCACTTGCGACTTTTCCTTGCGTCTTAGTCCCGCCCATTGAAGATACAAGGAAAAGATGCGAGGAAAAGAAGTGAGGACAGAGGAGCTGAGGAACTACAATTTAAGAGAAATCAAATATCCTCGCTCCTCAAGCATCGTCTGAAGCGACGTGACTTGTCACACAGCTGATCAGCTGTCAGCGCACTTGGAGCTGCTGTGTTTTATTTTCTACAAGATAACAAAATAATGAAATATTCTCCTCTGATTATTACTGTAACAATTAACATGAACAGTTTGACAAACATGCNAATAATGAAATATTCTCCTCTGATTATTACTGTAACAATTAACATGAACAGTTTGACAAACATGCATATATGCAGACCAATCTGACTTTATAAACTACAGATCATCACATTTTAAGTGTTTCACTGCTCAGAGAGTTAAAATACAAATGTTTATCAGTGTTAGTGAACTTTTCCATGTTTTATTAAACATTTCAGTGGATTTTGTTGGAACAGATCAATACAGCTGGTTGTGATATGTAAGGGTTGTTTGTTTCTTTATCATTCGGCGCTGCATTAAACACGAATCCAGTCATTTTAATCAGGTGATCAATTGTTTTAATCAGATGATCAATCAGACAAAATTAAACATAAGTAATCAGAGTCATTTTACAGTTGCTGTTATTTTTCTGTTTGCATGTTTGATGAAACTCATGATGTGGTTATATTAAGATGCGTGTCAGTGTATCAGATCAGCTGTAGCAGATCTGTCCAATCAGAAACAGCCTTCCAGTAAAGGAGCATGTCTGTCAGGTAACAGTCTTCTGCATAGGACCGTCTTGGGTTTCCTCACTCAGGTCTCCTCCTGAGATCCTCCTCCATCCTCACTCCTCCATCCTCAGAACAGAAATAACTGCTTTGGAACATCCTTAAAAATGGCGGACCAGATTAGTTTCCAGGTCACACGAGGATCAAGGAGCGAGGAGCGATCAAATAAGAATTGGAATGCACCCATTGTGATAGTGTGGAAGGAAACTGAGTTTTGAAAGGAGTTTTGTGAGTTTTGTGTAAAGGCAGCTATGCCTGCAAACCAAAGGGAATAAAGTGACATCTATGAAATGCTGTATACTTGATTACAAAGCTTTGATATATATTTAGAAACATGGAGTTTCTCCTCTGCTATGCTTATAGAGATGGAAATTTCTTCAATATCAACAATATCATTTATTCTTACAGTGAACATTTGGTATGAAACTTGTTGAACAACCATGCTATGTTACCTTTAAAAGTCCAATCTTAAATTGGGTTGTGAAATAAAATGTTGCAAGCCTGCCAACTTAATGTTGTATTAATATTTGGCCTACATTAAACAGGATTGCTGTGCTGTGTTGTTGGCTGTTTAAAGAAGTCCATCATAAAGACTATAGTGAAATAACTGCTCTGTTGGACTAGCATGGAATACATTCAGACTTTTAAATCTTTACAAAAGGGGTGTGAAGAAGTTCACTTCTGTTGTTCCAGTAGGTCAAAAACATAAATTTGAGCGTTCCCCTGCTGGCTCAGCAGGCTTTGGTCAGTATTGATCAGTTTACCAGAGCTGGACTTGCACAATCCTCCAGCCTGACATTTGAGGATAATTCGCAACAATTTTTCTCACATTTTTTTTAAGAGTTTACAGACACAAGTCAGTAATGTAACATCTCTTCTATCTCAGACAGGATGGCTTTACAGTACACCTGTAGTCCACTCCCGGCTCCTTTTGCACAGATGGGAAGGAAATATAACAAAAGCTGCGCTAACCAATTAAACCATTAGTCCATGACAGCTTCTCTGGAGGTGATGGCCCAGGAGCCATTTGTACTATGGCCTCTTTGTTCACCAAATGCAATATTTCTACAGACCTTAAATTTGTTTGTTTTTTAAATTATGCTTTTATTGTTATAGTATACTGCACATGTTCTAAAGGTCCAGTGATGCTGCTGAAAACCTATTTAGGGACACTGCATGTATTAGGGAGTCAACGTTATGACATTTGTCATATAGTCCAAATGTCCTACGCCAAAATTAAGCATCATGCATTTCTATCTTACCTGAAATATGACAGAGGAAAAAGATGATAGCAGACATCAAAGAGCACTATGTGCACTAGTGTATAGAATATCTCTCATTGTTGAAAAAAAAAACATGCCAGCAGAAGTGCAGTGAAATAAATGCAGGAAAACTAAATGTACTGAGGAGCCCCTCGTTGATTTCTGTGTACAGGTGTCAAATCCACCATCAAAAAAACATGATCCATTTTATGCACACCACAATCAATCTCTTAATGATGATTAATACATGATTGAACTATAGTCCTAAATTGGCTACATCAATCAATTTCCAGGCCCATATTAAAATTTAGCAATTATTAATGCTTGTCATCAGCATGTAAATTATCGTGTTTACATGGGACATTTTCGTTTATTATAGATAATATATGTGCTGTTTTTTATGAGTACTTGTCAACTAAACTATTATAGACTGAGCATGATTTGTCAGCATCTTGACAGCCTTTTACTAGTTTTGTACACCATAGTAGTTGCACACCACATTGTACATGAAGGCCCTGATGAGTACGGTCCCTAATTTGGGACCAGATTGAGGCAAGACTCAGCAAGATTGCATATCAGCAAGTGTAGAATAAGCAGAGCTCTGGCACAGCCATGTGGTGACAAGGTGTGACTGCAACACAAGTGGTCCCTGCAGGAATGGTTGGATGCATAAAAATGTTTTAGTGAAAAGAGCCCATAAATATGTCACAAATATGTATTACCTTTTTTCAGAGTAGTTACTCACTCAGTTAGGCACATATAAGGTATGTCTGACTATCATCAGGGAATACATATATTCCCTGAACCCTAATCTCAACATGCCTCTGTATAGCTTGACTGTAACCCTAACCCTAAACCTGACTTTAAACCAAATAAGTAAGAAATTACACTAATGTACTTTCTACAGCAGCCAATTTGTAACCCTTACTGTAACCTTCACCCTCATCTTAACCTTCACATTACACTTCTTTAACCTATCCTAATTGTAACCCCAAATGTCTTAGAACACACACAAAAATCTCATCAATATCTGGTGCTGCACCTAAAACATTATGCAATACACAAATAGAATTACACCTCATGGACACAGAAGAGATGCACAAAAATGAATACACACACACACACGCACAGACACACTGCTGGCATATGCTTGGGTAGCAGAAAGCCTTGGCACTGTTCATTAATCATTATGTTGAGGTTTTGATGCCACAGCAGGAATGGAAATGCTGGTCCGCCTCTCATAGATACATTACTGCATACTGTAGCATCAGCTTCATCAGCTTCAGGGCTGAGAGAAGGAACACTCAACCCATGAGTAAGACAGGTTATTACCAGGAACAAATAAGCCAATTATGCTGCACTCGTCTTTTCCAAACATTCATGGTTATTGACTATTATTATTTCTGTTCTTTTAATTTAATGAACATTTAAATCATGCAGCATCCAGAGAAATGATTCCAATAAAAGCTTAGTTAATGCAGTTTACTGTGTTGTGCTTGAGGATTTGGAAGGATATTGTATGAGATCAGACTACCAAGTATTTGCTGTATTGACAGCCAGATTTGTTGTCATCAGATTGACAGATAAAGTCACGTAGCTGTTATTACAGCATTGGTCAGGGGGTTTAGAGTTCAGTTCTCACTAGGGGGTTGTGTACACAAGCTCCTGATCCTCTGCGACATGCTGGGGCTGTCCTTATAGGGTTTATGTACATGAAAGGGGTTGTGCACATGAGAGAAAAAGAGATATTAGATCTCATTAATCAGCTCTGAGAAGAACAGCACAAAATGCACCATGGAAATGGTCCTGGACGCCTGCCACATGTGATTAATGAGATTTCCTCCCTCCACAAATCTTAACACAAAGTACATATCTGATAGAGCTGAAGAATGTTTTTTTCATTTACACGACACGTGTGAAATTGATGACACTTGGCTGATTAAATGAAGGCCTGGCAGAGCTAAATTTTCACATGGGCTACTGAATGTAACTCAGAAGATCAAAAATTAACTTGTGTACCAAAGTAGAAGCTGATGTTTTGGTCACGGCTCGCTGTCGTTTCTCATAAAAGGTTCTCATAAAAGCAAAGTTCACCCAGTAATTATATTGTCTGTCATTCGCATTTTCAATGAGAAAAGGCTTAGCATATAATTAGGAAGCATAATGTATTTCCCATCCTTTATGCTTCATGTTATAGCCTGGTTATGTGGTAAAAGTGAAATGTCTACAATCAAATTTAACACCATAAATTACCCGTAGTTATTGCATGTTTTGTTCAAATTAGCTTTAATTAGCTCCTCCTAAAAAAAAACAAAAAAACAAAAAACATAAAAACTGACATTCAGTTAGAAATTAACAAATCTTCCAAACAGCTTTCCAAGTTTGGTGTTAAATTTTTCTATGCATCATCCATGTGAAATATCTATTGACAGTGAGAAAAAAAATGTTTGATCCAGATATTCTACTACAACAGGGCATACAGTACACCAGAAAGTAAATACTCCAATAAGAGTGTGTATTCAGTTTTTGAGTCAGGATGTCCCTCAAGGAATTAGCAGGAAGAAATGCGTACCAGGCCTCCAAACCTTCCCTTGAGGTTACCTAATGTGATAACACCACTTAGGGTGTCAGGTATGGTGTTTTAACCAATGACTGTGACTATCTACCGTATTTGCTAAGTTTGGAATACATTCAGTTGCAGTTTCTCTTCCCATGGAGAGTTTAACTCATTCTCAGCTCAATGGGAGAACCCATTTTCATCTGAAACATTTTGGTTACAATATTTCTGTAACAAGAGCCTGCCTGTGTTGTTTTTGAAGGCGTAGGAACATGCAGGTCACTGAAGATGTTCCTAACTATAAATATCAGAAACACTATGCATGTTTGACAATCTCAGAGCGTGACATCATAATATCTGCCTGTTTTTCTGGTATTAGCATTCAATAGAAAATCAGAAAGTTATTTTTGTTTCTGAACTGAAAGAAATTAGTTTGGTTTTTTTTTCGTGGTGAATATCCAACACACAGTCACATTTTGATTCGGACAGCCTTCTAAATGCTAGCATTGTGTTTGCAGTGGTCAGTCTGTGACTTGTCCTTTCAGCAATGTTCACATTTGGTTTGTATTATCATAAAACAGCCTGTGAGCTCAGTCTCATGCTGGCCAGGCAGCATCCCAAGCTGACAAGGAATCACTTCTGTTTGACATTGAGAAACAGCTGGAGGTTTAAATCCTTCCTGAGTTTTTAGGGTACAATGCAAGTTGCCTTTCGAAGTGCCAGGTAGCCAGTAATGACATCCGTGGGAAGGAGGCGGATGTAAGAGAACTCCTCTGAGGATGTGAAGCGTAGCTTTGTCTGAGGGTCTGTGTAATTTGCCTGATGAAAGACAAGAAACAGTTTTCAATGTGTGTGTTTTATACAAAATTTTACAGAAATAATGCTGTAATGAGATTTCAGCTGCGGTTAATTACTCACAGGAAGTCCAGAAATGTCAGAGTATTTCTTGGCTGGTTTCAAGGAAGGAGGTGTATCAATATTATAGTCTGTGAACACAGCAACGCCACACGTCAAAATGCTGATAAGAATGTTGCTACAATGAGGATTCACTTTAGATTTAGATTTGCTTTCAAATAGAAAATATCAGTACGACAAAGCAACTTTACTTTAGGACAAAATATGGATCTTATATGTAAAAATGAACGTTTGCTTTGAAAGGGTATAAAACATCTCTGTGAATAAAACTCAAATTCAATTCACTTTACACTCTTAAAAATAGTCATCATGTTACTAATCGTATCACATTTGCTTCTTAAAATATGAATGATTGAATATATCGGGCATTACATTCTTATGAATATAGGAAAAAGGATTAGTCAAAGCAAACACATGTACCAAAGCAAGAAGAAAAAAAAAAAAACTCACAATTGGGATCATTGACCCTCCAGGGTAAAGTCCTTTCCAAAGCCAGAATCTGTTTGAGGTTCTTCCAGGTCCTGTTCTTTTTCCCGGCTGCTGCCCCACCAATGCCAGAATGCTGCAGAGATGGAGAGAAGGAAAAGGGGACAGATAATCAGGGAGAAGCAACAGAAGCAGGCTGATTTAAATAACAAGGGACACATATACTGACCATAAATGTGGGATCTTTGAAAGGTGGGGGCTTTGCTGTGGACTCTGTGCTGGTTGTGGGACCGCAGTCTACTGATCCCACGGGCTTCATCTCAGCAACACTCTCTCCTGCTGTTATCTGATGAAACATGCAAGACAAAACCACATTTGTTTTAAACAGCTCATTTTATGTGTTGTGATTATCAACAAAGTCTACAGTTTAACTACACACACTGCAACCTGAATCCTAAACACAATTTAATGACTTAAGTATCAGTCGACATGGCATGCAGGTTACTTTAGCTTATTGCAGGTTACTTTGGACTAACATCTTAAGATTACAACTGAAAAATATGAATTTTTATTTATGCATATATAATTTTACAAACACAAAGTGGCCTATTTTGTTTTATTATAATATATACATTATGTGTAAAAATATGCATAATATGTAAAAATGTGTAGTTCTGCTATATAAATACCCTTATTTTACAGTTGGTCTTGATTGATTCATCCTCTATCCAAGCCAAATAGTATTTCCAACCATTCCATTTCTCATATGGAGAATATTTGCCTTTAGCTTTTTTGCTATTTACAGAAAATGGTCTATTTGGAGAGGAGGATACTGACTTAACAGACATACAGAACTTCACAGTAGGAAGAACGGTACAGAAATATACTTCCATGGCAACAACGGAGAATAGTATGTATCCAGTATAGTGTTCAGACATTAAACAAAAACAATGACAATAACGATGATGAAATACAAAGAAAAAAGGCGTCTAAACTGGATTTACGTGGGATATGCATAACTCGTAAATATCACAAATTTTGCACAGTATTTTGTAATAACAAGTAACAGTGTATTTGTGCTTAAAGTAAAGGTAAAAGTCAGAAGAAACTGCAGTGAAAAATTGCGACACTGGAAAGACTTTAATAATTACCATTGTAATGAAAAATGAAGTGTAGTTTACTTTACCTGTATAACTGGGATCACTGTCAGCTGTCCTTTCTTCTTCTTGCTGCTGTTGCTTCCTCCGGTTTGCAGAGCGGAAGAAGCTGCCGGGCTGCCGGGACGTTTCTTCATCCGGAGAGCGGCAGAGACTGCGGCTGCCGGCTGGCTCCTACCGTTCGTAGGGATCTGAGATGCCATCTGTTGTGTTACCGCAAGAAAAGACCCGTAACGAAAACTGTAAATATAGTTTTTTATCTGCTGCTAGCTAGCACTGAGCATACGCTGTCCAATTTGTAAACATCGTTTGACCCGGAAATGGAATTCTTTTACTTCCTGTGACGCAGTAACTTTTTTAATTCTCTGCAAGTTTATTTTCATTATTAAAATGAGAAAACTTAAAACTAGATACGCAATAATAATAATAATAATAATAATAATAATTAATGATAATAATAATAATTAATGATAATAACAATTCATCTCTACAAAGTTTTTCTTTAATTTTACAATACCATATAAATACGCCCCTTAAATGTATGAAGAATTATGTTTTGTATACACATTTGTATAAAAAATGTTTAATTAAAGAAGAGGAAGTGTTTTTTTTAAATCTGCAGAAGAATAAAAAAAAAAACAGTNAATGTTTAATTAAAGAAGAGGAAGTGTTTTTTTTAAATCTGCAGAAGAATAAAAAAAAAAACAGTGATACACTTGAACTTGGCAGATAAACTTATTATTGTGACCATATTAATTGCAATTACCAGTGATTTTTTTAAATTATTTTATTTTTTTATTTTATTTTATTTTATTTTATTTTATTTTATATTATTTTAAATAATTTATTTTTTAAATGCTTGTCCATCTCCCAACTGTTCAGGATAGGGAGAGAATGTAGATGGCGCTGCATCCTACTTTTTGATGGGTCTTCCCTCATTCTCGTGGAGTTAGCCTATAGACCATGAATTTTATTCTGTGTAGTTCAACAATGCAGGAAGTTTAAATATAACCACAAATACTGTATATTCATTTGATGATGTCTGTAGATAATATAATTCATCACTTTGAAAGTACAATTTTATCATATAGAAACTGTATAAAACAATATACATGTTTTTCATAAGTAATTTTCAGGCATTCTCCTTGATTTTATAGAGATCTGCGTACTCCTTTTGGTATGTGAATGACATAACTGTGAAGTGATTCTTATACAACATAGTTACAGTGGTCATATGATAAAGTTATTACAACATTTTCCCCACTTACAGGAACAAAAACTAAACCTTTCATTGA
The DNA here is from genome assembly GCA_014773175.1 of Lucifuga dentata. NCBI lineage: Eukaryota > Metazoa > Chordata > Actinopteri > Ophidiiformes > Bythitidae > Lucifuga > Lucifuga dentata. The sequence continues at coordinate 45,448 of VXCM01002269.1, forward strand.
CCCTGAGCATTTGGTTAAGTAGGTGTGGTGATTTGCATGGCAAGTGTGTTATCTAGATTTCCATGATGAAAATAACTCTTAGCAATTAAGATCCAAACACTGAAACAACTTAAGAGTAAAATCAGTGCTTTGACAAGCTATAAACTCAAAGCACCATTATTCTCTGGGGTCCGTTTTTAAATAACTTAGGTTTGTGTAATCCTTCAGCTTCTAGTTCAAAGGGTCTAACTGATTTTTAGGACCACGTCCACACTGTTATATGCATAAACCTAAAGAAATCATTTATACCTATGAGAATGGTGAATTGGAATGACACAAAATGGGTCTTCATGTTTAAATGTATAGCCATAGGTGTGATTGCAAACATTAACATTGTGTGCATGACCAATTTTAAATAAGTACAGTGATAAAAAGTACTTACTGACCATGACTGACTTACATTTATTATTATCATTATTATTATTATTAGTAGTAGTAGTAGTAGTAGTAGTAGTATTCTTATTATTATATAAGTTAATGAGATTACTTGTGTTGGGAAGTAATAGTGGAAAAGTAGCTGTTTTGAAGACTACTTTTTGAATAACAGTTATTTAGTAACATACAATGTGAAAAGGCCAACAAGTGCTGGAGTTACTTAATAACCAAAAAGTATTTGTTGTATGTTACTTTGCACAGTTGATGAGTAGGATTAAGTTAGGTTTTCAGCCTCTGTATCAGCAAGTGTCAGCTGGTGTTTTTGAGCAAGACACTGAAACTACCAAATCCAGAGGTTCTGCCATGCTGCTAGGTCTGAATCCTAATCTGTCCCCCTGTAGGAGAAGAGACAAGAAAGTCAGAGAGCTTCCTTTAGGGGGTACAAAATAACTCCTTAAGGTTTGGGTGGCTTGCGATTCAGGTAAAATTTCACAAACATACCTGTTAGCTGAATTTATGAAGTCTGGTATGGCCTAAGGTTATCTACTGGTTGATTAGAGCACTAGGGCTAGCCTTGGGAGGGTTAGGGGGAAAGTGCCTCTAGTGTACCAGGGAGGGACAAGCCCATGAGCATTCAGACATCTCCATGAGACAAAGATCTACTACATCACAAGTCATCACATTCCCCTCAGAGCTGCGACTGAGGGGTGTGTGTGTGTGTGTGTGTGTGTGTGTGTGNAGTATCACTATCCTTACCCTGGGTGACTGGAGGGTGGCATTCACTAGGGAACCGCTGATTCAGAGGAAGGTCTTTCCAAATGTCTCATTCATTTTTCAACACTGGCACATTGCAGCTGTCAGCCACATGAATAAAGCATATTTAGAGACTCTGTTGGAGCTCAATTGCAAACAGATATGAATGTTTTATGGGTGAAGTTAAACTATGAAATTTAACTGTGGGGCATTAGACCCACACACCCACACACCGCTTTCCTTATGAACACATTAGCGATGAGGCTGGCAGCAGGCTGGAGCAACAGGATGAAACCGGCAACATCAAAGCCAAAGTTTCTGCAGCAGCTGTAGTCAGGCTAACAGTCTAAACACACCTGAGTGTCAACAGGCTTCTGTCAAGTGTCAAATGAGGGAAGCTCTTTTCCATTCTTTGATCTAAAATTTTCCTATTTCCACAAAACACTCTGTAGGAACTTCAAGTTGAAACACACGCACACACACACACACACTCACACTCACACTCACACTGCTAAGGATGTAACTGAAAAGCAGATTATGTAAGTGAGCTGGTGGAGTGTTCTGCTCTAGTGACTGGGTGTTTCTGAGCCAAAGCTATAAGCCACAGCCTAAAGCTCAACATATTGATCTGTGTCAGTGGGCCATTGACTGGTGCTGGATATGTGTGAATGTGTGTAATGTGTATGGATAGTAGCTCACATGGGTGAGTGCATGTGTGTGTGTGTGTGTGTGTGTGTGTGTGTGTATGTGTGTATGTGTATGTGTTTGTGTGTACAAGTGTGAATAGATAGACAAGAGAAGAGCCTTGTATGGTTTAAGAATATTTTCAGAGTTACCCAGACGTACACGTGTGGTGACTGACAGAAAAGAAATTGTGCTTATCAGTATTTTAACTGCACTGTTGATCTCTGTCAGTAAGCACCAAAAGAGGTGGCCAAAAAAATATTTGCAATATTTAAAGCATGTGAAAATTTGTATGCACTCACATTGTTGCCATCATTTTTGTGATCAAAGGAAAGTTAAATGAGGATGTTTGCTCTTTTACTCTTCAGCCTTGCCTCAAAGTTAAAGTACATCTTGTGGCTGCCTATATAAACACAGTCTTCTGCTTGGCGTTGGTGAAGTTCCAGTAGAGTTTGCTCTTCAGTGCCTTGCTCAAGAGCTTGAGAGTAATGGTTGAGTGAATGAGTGACATTTTGTTCTAACTAGATGGTCTGTGTTTTAAACTACAAACATGTCAATCCAAAGCCTTCTGCTTCCCTATGCTGTAGCCATGTTTGTACAACATATATGAACAGGATCTAATTCTCTTTAAGAACAAAAAAGTAAACTGCTTTCCTAAATTGATGTGTTAAGAACAGGTATAAAGTACATTTGCATCCAAAGACAGATTATATAATATATATTATTATGTAATTAACAGGAATTACCTCAAACTAAAATTCAAGGTTGAGAAATCTTGGTACAGATGTAGTATGATTAATACAAGATGGCAAGCCTGTCAGATGGGGAATGTAGGTTGGGAGTATCACATATTTAATCATCTATTGTGAAGAATCTTGCTCCCTGAATATAGTATATATACCTAAAGGCCCGACCTAGATGTGCAGCTGTATTACTATTCATGTCTCGTCAAGTCGATGAGGCTTTTCTGGCTGCGCAGGTAGAATGTTGAGTCATAAAATGTTAGATAGGTCCTTGCTGACTTCATTATGTGCAACGGGAGTTTGACAGTGATTCCGACACAAACCAATATGCATTTGTAACTCTGGGGAAAGCAGATTGACAACATATCAGGCATGACATATATTAGCCACACTGAATCTCTCAACAAATACATCTAGGCCACCATTACCAATCAGGAACCAAATAGCATTCCTGTGAGCGAACATTCAATTAATTTGTATCGGCTGGAGAAAATATGCTCACTGAGTCAGGCACAGCTAGCTGTGTCTGGCATGGGTAATGGCCTGAGTACTCCCTGGTGCTTTTCTTATTCTAGTAATAAGTTATGACCAAAACAAAAAGATTATACCCACAGTCAACACATTTAAAGACTCCCCTGATGGAACAGATAATAGTGAGCAATGCATGTCGATATCTTATTTATAGTTGCTTGTAACTGAGCAAATTCACTTATCCACCATAAAACACCACTCTTAGTCTTGTGGTGGGAAAAGATCATCCAACTTTCTCATGTTATATGTTTTTTTTTTTTTTTTNTTTTTTTTTTTTTTGTTTCTTTTTTATCACTCATGCTTTTATCCTGAATGCAGTATATATAATATAGAGCAACAATAGGTCCCTTGCTCTTAACTCACATACATAATTTCAGTTAAATTTGTTTCAAGTTTTATTTTTCTGCAATAATGTTAAAGATTTTATCATCCAATGACCTGATGAGTGTTTGTGATTGTGAAGAAACTTTAATACATACTGATTAGATCTGTAGATTGATTACGGATCAGTGAGAATGGATGAAAAAAAATAGAGAAAAGCATTCAGGTAACGCATATGCTGTCTTTTATAGAGAGGGAAACATTCCAAACCATCTACATAACTAAAAGAAAAGAGAGGGTTGAGTTTCTTATAATGTGTTTAGTGTTGTTTACTTTGAAGGTGTGCTTTGAGTTGTAAAAAAATAAAGTAAGAGTAAAAAATAAAATAAAATAAAAAATTGCATAGTTTGAACAAGAACAAATATCAGAATGAAGCACAGAAGAAGAAGGTGCTTATCTCTCACACGTTGGTGTACTCCTTGATGAAGGCTACAGTTTGTAAGTGTTCACCTTGTGTTAATGATTTTCGTTTCAGAGTGCATTTAATTTAGTTTCTCCTACAAAACAATGCTGTTGATTAGTCTAGTACTTACAAGTTCAAATTCTTGTGTAGTGCATAAAAAGCAGCAGCATCTCTGAAGGTTCAAGAAGTAAGCAAGCAGTTACGGTTCAGCCATGGTAAACTGGGAAATAAAGACAAATTTAAGCTCTTGTTCCATGGTAGTCTTTATATATACTGTCAGATTCATATAAAAGGTGAGTGGTGTATATTTTTTTAACCCATTGTAAAGTTTACACCATTCTTTCAAACCATTCTATTCTGTTAGGTTTTTAAATCAACTAAATAATACATAAAACATTTCGTGGACTAATTGAATCCAAATCTTACTACACCATCTGTTACGGCTGGTTCATCTTGATGTGTGTAGGACACATTTGTATGAAATAAACACTGACACTGCAGCCGAAGATGTGTTCTGTTGTAGTATTTCTTCCGGGTTGGGGTGGTGAAGGGAGGGATGAGCAGCGATGCTGCTTTTGCTGCTCCGCACATCAGCTGCCGAGCTTCTCTGAGTCACACCGACCCAGAAGAGGCAGCACGTCCGCCCGGACACACAGCGCACAGCGTCGCTGCCAACTCATCCGACACTAATATTCATTCTCTTTTCAACTGCCCACTCTCCTAACGCGTTTTGATAGCGGACAGCGCTTTTCCAGCAGCGTTTTGCGTTAGAAAACCTCTCATCTCCGGCTTCGTTGAGAGGTAACTGATTTGTCTCGACGGCGGAGAGAGGACCACATTGGTTCTACATTAGCTCGCTAAGCTAGCTAGCCCGCTAGCAGCGATACTTTCGGCGACAGTTTGTGCCTCGAAGCTAGCCTGCGGTCTCCTGCGCCACAGCGGAGGATTGACGTGTCCTGTTATTCCAGGTAAGCCAACAATAAATATTGAAATGGAAGTACATTTAAATTTTCAGGCTCGCCTCCGGAGCCTTTATCTGGTAGCGGCAGGCTGGCGCTATCGCAGAGGGTTCATGTTGACAGAAGCAGGCAAGGAACGAAGATGTGATGCGACTCACCGTTAGACAAACCGATCGCCACTTTACCCAGTCGCAGTTTAGCTAGCATTATTCACTGCTTCAGCACCATTCTGAAATGGAGTTAAATAAAGAATATCTGTCGCGGTGGACATTATGCTTTTAAACACTTTCCTTTTAGCCATTTCATGTTAACTCAGGACAGTCAGTTGAATGGGTCACTGTCAGGTACCGTTATCTTTCACTTGCCGCATTTTACTGCAGTGAGTTTCGCTGTCTATTCAAAGCAAAGCAGACTTTGACAGACAGGATCGTGTGTTTACATGCGATCAGGCCGATACCATAAGAACGGATTTCCTTAAATTGAACAAGCAGCTCAGGTATAGTGTCAACCACATAAGTCAGAGCGGACTTAGATGTGGTGGTGGAAATCTTTCTTTTCTGTGAAGGAACATACATTTTAGAGAGTGTGTTCACGCAGAGGAAGATGAAGTTAATTCTGCTGTTTGTGTTTCATTTGTCCTAACGGAGGTCAGATGTTTAAGGGGTGTGTGTGTGTGTGTGTGTGTGTGTGTATTTCTGACCATTTTGAGCTTCTTCTCTTTTTTTTGCAGGGCTGTGGTCTTTCATCCCTCCCTTCTCAGTTGCACAGAGGTTAATTACATTTCATGTAATTCAATCACTAAAAGACGCTTTATAGGGCTTAGTTGGAGTATGTGGAGCTCGACCTGTGTGTGCGTGCGAGAGAGAGAGAGAGAGACTCAGGCAGAGGGAAAGAGGATGAGTGTCTATGAATGAGCATGCATTAACGATGCTGTAATTATCTCGAGAGATAAGAAAATGGATTCACTATCAATCCTGCAATCTGCAATTGCAGAGCAGATGAAGATGTAGGATTGACAGGAAACCAATTAAATTAATCTGTCATGTTCCTCAATGGGAGAGGAAAGAAGCATGTATTATTTATTCCGTTTGTGTGTGTGTGTGTGTGTGTGTGTAAAATTGCCTATACACATGCAGGAGGAGAATATTCTGTATTGCTGGGGGAAATCTGCTGTGCCTGTTTGTTCTCTGTGACATGCAGTGGATCCATGGTAGCAGAGAACACCCTGATGCCTAATAATGTTTTGAACAAAAATGTTTAGAGCTAAACTACACACACAAAAAAATAAAAAAGAAAAAAGAAAGAAAAGAAAAAAATACTGACGAGACCATTGAGGTTTATAGCTTAAGATATGGTAGTCGTTGACATGAAACATACACATGTTCTCAGCACTCAAGTTTTATAACGTAATAAATGTGTGTCATGCTCAGGACGCTTCCTCAGAGCTGTGATTGTTAGCATAACCCTGTGTCAAAGCATGACTATCCAGCATTGACAGGAAATGAATCATGTTCCTCATTTCAAGGCTGTGGAGTCGACATGATGTGTTTCCTGCCCTGTTGACTCTGTTCGGGCCCCAGATGTGCTTCCTTGTGTGTGTGTGTTCCTCCATTTTCTATATATATTTCTGTATTTGTAAGGCTTGATTTTAGAGTGAGGACATTTCGGTCAGTCCTCACTTCTGCAGAGTGGTGTTTTAGGACTTGGATTCTGAATGTTGTCAATGAGATCGCTTCATGTATGTGTTTGTGTGTGTGGTTTCAGGAGTGTAATAGGTTGCATGTGCGACTACTGTGCAACAGTAATACAGGAAGACACAATAGTAATGATAATAATATGCTTAGGAATGTAGTCATTTGAATTTACAATGCTTAGGAATGTAATCATTTGAATTTACAATGCACACTCGTAAGGCAGGTGCATGCATAAATGAGAAGGATGTTTTAGAATTTACATTTTTATTCATTGTTAGAAATTAGTAGCTGCTTCTTCAGTGCTTTTGCTGGTTAGTTTATTAAAATGAAAGTAAATGGATTTTATTTCAGTCAGACTTAATTTCAGTTTCACTAGGACACACACACACACACATACAAAGTTGTGTGTGTGTGTCCTTGTCTTAGAGGGTGGCTTTGGTGCATTTATTGCTCTGAGCCGGCCCGGAACAATAGCTCTTTTCTGGCCCATGTCTCCGGAGAGAGGCAGCCGCATTCGGTGTTCCCGGCACTCTGAGTGCCAGCAAGGCTCGGTTTAGGATTTGGTTTCCACAGCCACCTGGAGCTCAGAGCACAGGAATGCCATTGTTCCTCTTTCCAGACTATGGCCAGATCAGACACACACAAATACACATATGCATGCACATAAACAGACACATGCACACACGACTAATACATAGAATGCAGAGGAGCTTACACCAACCTGCATGTCCCTCAAGACTGAGGTCACACTGCTTTGTTGCATTGCTTTTGCCAGTATAAATAGAAGATCAGACTTCTTGCCTATACATCCACTAAGACTTGACATAAGCAGCAGAGCAGAATGCTTGTTTGGCTAGTTTACATTTTTAGCTACAAGCCACAGCGGAGAACTGTGAGCTGAACTTGGTTCCACTCTTTGTTTAGTATAGTTAATCTGTTACAGTTGAGTAGATTTAACCTGCTTAAGACTTAACAGGCATCAGAAGTGTATGCACAATTAAAATAAAAAAAATAGAGTGAAATAGAATACCCATTTGTGAAATACAATTCATGTTTTCATTTGTATTTCATTTCCATACATGCATTTACTGTGTCATAATTAAGTGAAAAACATATNTGTTTTCATTTGTATTTCATTTCCATACATGCATTTACTGTGTCATAATTAAGTGAAAAACATATGGTATAATACAAACTCTTTATTTTTTTATTTTATTTTATTTTTTAGTTTTTGAATGATTGAATTAATTGTTTTTTGTTGTAACATGAATTTTTCATGCCACATTACAATCAAATCACAGTACAGTGAAAAGAAATGATCTGGGGTTTTTCATTTCATTGTTGTCCAGCAGGGGGCAGCATAGACGTGCCAAAATTAAACGCAAAGCCCTCTCATTTCTTTTTCTGAAGCAGCTGCATTATCAGTGCCAGAATGAAAAAGAAAGCAAAGTCCAATCACAGCATGGGGTGGAGCTTAAGGCATAGCTTATTCTGAATGTGCATTAGCAGGTGATAGCGATCATGTCGGGTCAGGAGAGAATAAAGGATGAGATTGCCGCTCTGTTGCAATAAGTGGAAGAACACAGTTAGCTAGCGATGATTGACACTGTAGAGGTTCGCAATTTCTGGTTCTGTAATCTGTATTTCCAAGTACCTGATTATGGAGGTAATAGGAATGAGTATGGGAGCTCGGCCTGGTCAATCAGACTGGTAATGTCCCTTGATGTCCCAGCTGCATCTTCAGACTGTTAGCATGAGGTTGACTTGCTCCTACTGTTTGCCAAGCTCGTTTTGTTTGTTGGAGAAATTTGTCTGTGATAAGTTGTATGTCCCCTAATCTCTCTATAACCACTCTACTTGGAATAATATAAAATCATTGCTATTGCACGTTCAACAAGCTATGCTTAAGCTCCACACCCATGCTGTGATTGGACTCTGCTTTCTTTTTCATTCTGGCACTGATAATGCAGCGGCATCAGAAAAAGAAATGAGAGGGCTTTGCATTTAAGTTTGATGCTTGATTAATTATGCTACCCCCTGCTGGACAACAGTGAAATGAAAAACCCCTGATCTTTTCTTTTCACCATACTGTGACGATTGTAATGTGGACATGAAAAATGAATGTCACAATGAAAAATAATTAATTCAATCATTCAAATAAAAAAAAAAGAGTTTGCACTATACCATGTGTTTTTCACTTAATTATGACACAGTAAATGCATGTATGGAAATGAAAAACAAATGAAAACATGAATTGTATTTCACAAATATGTGTTATCTTTCGCTCTATTTTTTTTTAATTGTGTCCCTTTATAATCTTCCATAGAAATGAGACCATTTTCTTAAAATGAAAACCAAGCAGCTCAAAACTGCATGTGACTGTATACATTTTTACATTATTGATTTTGTAGTTATTATTTTAAATTAATGATTTACTTTATAAAATGTCAAAAACATTCGTCTTGTGTCCATCACAAGTTATCAGAGACTAAAGTGATATAAAGTCACTTATTGTGTTTGATCAGCAATCACACACATAAACACAGATGCCTTTTTGTTTATTTAGAATAAGTATCCAATAAGTGGTCCTATTTTTAGTGCATCTTGCCGTAAATCATGTTTTTGAGGGTTTTTTTTGTTTGTTTTATTGTAAACTTAAATATGTAATCTCTGTCCTTCCTTTGGTCTTACTAGATTGACTTTCCTGTAGTAAGCTGACATTTTAGCTGTGGACCTGACAGAAACTCATCCCAGACGTCACTAGTTTAGCTCAATCAGATAGTAGAGACCTAAATGACTGAACTGCAGACAAACTGAAAGAGAAACAGAGAAGGGAGAGGGATGAGAAGAAGAGAGTGATAGCAATCAGCAGTGTTGCTCGTTTACCTCTCATCCTTGCCGGGTTTGAAGTCAGACAGTTTAAGATTGTGTGTGTGGTGTGCATGTGTATGTGCCTGCATGTGCATGTGTGCGTCCTCTGGCTTTCCAATGGGTCACATTTCGGATAGAGTTGCACAGAAGTGGGTCAGCCAGTGCCACCAGGGAGTCTTGCCAGCTCCATGCTCGCTCTCATGCTGTAACAAACTAAAGACCAACACAAACACCTACACATGTTCTGTTTCTCCAAATGTGTTGTTTGTGTCAGTGAATTGTTGATGTCTGTTTATGCTCATGGGCATCTGTTTGCTTATATAGTGTTTCCCATACATAGGCTTTACTTACCTGCCCAGGTTAATGAAGACTTGTCCAAATTTTGCAGGACGACCCAGCCTTAAAAACAATACAACTGGGCACTGCTGTCCCACACAATGACAAGCACACACACAGCAAGAAGATGACCATGACATGTATATTTCATTTCAACACACATTAATCAACATGTAATTATAAAGACAGAANAAGATGACCATGACATGTATATTTCATTTCAACACACATTAATCAACATGTAATTATAAAGACAGAAAGCTCGGTCTGTGACACCAATATCTCTAGAACCTGGCACTGTATGAAGTTGAAATTTGGCAGGTTCATTGCTCAGCACCCAAGGATGTGCAGTGTCGCGTGCAAAGTTGTTTGGATGAAAAATCTCTCTGTCATTTAATTATCCGTCCTGCTCTGTTTTTATGTGAGATAATGTGATGAATAAATGAAACGAATTTTTGTTTATCACTCACTTTTAACTACACAAACATATTTAATGATATTGTCAAACCACTGACTAAAACATCACTAAAATAGAATACATTCGTAATCTCACCATCAGTTCGAAGATAAAAGTATCCTAAAAAGATCTCGTGATTAGGTTTGAACACTGTTAATCCATTTTTTTTTTTTTTTTACCTCAACTGCAGAGAGACAACCAGGCTTTTATTCCAGCCAGGTCATTATTTCTAATTTTAAAATATATGTAACCTCCATGCTTCTCACCAGAGTTTCCCTCTGTTGTGTTATAATTAATTAGTTTCTTTATTTTTCCTTTAAAACTCTGCTGAGTCGAATGAAAACACGCTCATTGTGTTATTGTGGTTGCCTAGCAACCAGTAGTATACAGCCTGATAGCAGCCATTTTCAATTAAATCTGAGTGTTTTTTGCTTTTTCTTTTCACTTTTAAATCCAAACAGCCATGTTACACTTTTGTTGGAATCTTCTATTGCACAGTTATCCATTTTGGATGGGGGAGGGGGTTGGATACATGGCGTGCCCGCCCACTGCGACAAGTAAATTTTCAACCTGTGGGAAACACTGTTAGACACACATAGGAGGATTGTGACCTTTGCCTTATGTCATTCATTGACATGGCATGGCTCTGCCGCATTTGTTGCACTTTGACTCCTCATAAATTGTTTTCTCTGGAACCAGAAACATTGTAAAGCTGCAAAGGCAAAAAGAGCAGAAAGCTTAATGTATGGTACAGTGTTTCAGCAGCATATATTGTCTCTACAGATGATTCAGAGCTTGTCACACACAATGTATCAGCTAGATGGATGCAGTGCTTCTGCTGGATTAATGATAAGGAAATAGGATTTATTCTAGTATTCAGCAGAAGTTTTATTTTGTCTCCTAGCTGCAGTCTGCCTCTTGTTTTTCTCCATCGATTCTCTTCTGAGAAGGAATTACTGGTCTATTTCTGTTCTCAGTTCCTACATTGCTTTCTTAGGCCCACATCCACAGCACTGCACTGTTGAGTTGACATCATTAGGTGAGCAGCAGACAGTAAATTAAAGAGTAAATGAATACAGCAGAGAATTACACTTGCATTCAGTACAAATAATAGGTGTACCATGAGTCAAATGCAGTGTTTTGCAGAATCCCAGATAGTGTTGGATCACTCGTTTCTGCTGGTGAAAATGGGAAATACCCAGACAGTAAAGTCATTTCTGAAGAGGAACTCTGTGACCTTGTTTTCTTTATCTGTCTTTGTGACACTCTCCATCTTTGTTGAGTTTAGATTCACACAGCTCGTGTTCATCACTCAGCGGGAAATACTGACTTAACAACACTGAAGTGAATGTCTAATGTCTTCTTTACTTTTGCACAAAATAATTTTACATTATTTTATTATTTTATAATGTATCAAGTAGATGTGCACAGATTCTGCCAGTATCAAGTATGCAGCTCTTGCAGGCTGGTGAGAATGCTGTTATTTGAGCTCCAGCCTGACCAAACAACCATGCTGATTCACTTAAAAACCAGTAAGTGGTGCAACAGCAAACCTATAGGATTAAATATGGATATGTGACATTACCCAATTTGTCTGCTGATAGTGGTGACCATTTCATCCATAATGCTGTGGTATAGTACATTACAGCACTACCATAAGTTCTCAAATAGTCACAGTCCAAGGGAGGGGGGAGAGGAGGAGGTCTGCATGAACAAATACATAGAAATACATTGTGCTACTCTTATTTTGCCACTTCTGATCAACTTTAAGCTACTAACAATAAACCTCCATATTTCCTGCAGCCATTTTAAAATAAAACTCTTCTTCCATTTACCATAACGTCCATTACAGCACAGCACAGCACAGAAATGCATGCTGACTTTGCATTAACAGCAAACAGCAGCAGCAGCAAATTAACGCCATCAGAAAACAATGAAGCTTCTTATTAAAATATAATCAAATATACAAGGGGAATTGGATATAAATGCCTGTCTAATCACAGCCTATCTTAAATAAAGGTCCTGGCTGCTGTTTGAGAATAGACAGTATGTTGGAGTGCAGTAAAGTGCCAGTAATGCAGGGTAGTTCACCCAAACTGTCCGGTAAATGAGTTGCCCATCACGCTTGAAACACAGCCTTCATCTTTGTTTCTGAGCTGCCTGTCATTATACGTTTTTGAGAGCTCAGTGAGGCACCTTGTATCAAGTGAAAGCAAATGAACTGCAGCATCTCAGTTTACAGCTCAGTCTACTCGCTGTTTGGCCGCATTAAGGGTTAAGAGAGCATTGAGTAACCTCATACTATTCAGCCTAGCCCCAACAATTCTCTTCTTTCGTGTGTGTGTGTGTGTGTGTGTGTGTGTGTGTGTGTGTNGGGGGCATGCATGTATGTGTGGTGTGCGTGTGTGTGCGTGCACATGTGTCACAGCATCTGTTTCAGTCTCAGATATGACCCCACAGGAAAAGACATAGTTTCCATAGCAACAGCCCTGCTCCTTACCCATCCCCCACAACCTTCATGGGCAGAAGTAAATGCATCCAATTTCTGCTGACTCATGGAGAAACGATTGTGTGACACACGTGCACACAGATGTTTGTCTTCACTGTGATTCTAAATTCATTTTTCATTGTGAGTTTTTAAAAAAATGTATTTCATACATTTTGCTTGACTCTTTAGTGTGCATGTGGTCTCTGCATCTAGCTCGAAGGCCAAATTATACTGTAGGACTGAGCCTGAGCATTTTTTTCCTGCAAAAGCATATTTAGTGCAAGTTGTGTGTGTGTGGTGTGTGTGTGTGCATAATAGTTCAATTACCCACAGAGACCTGCTGAATCAAGAAAAGCATATATATCCACACAGAATTTATAGAGATTTATGACTCAATTCTCACTGCCTACACCCAGAAAAGAGACATTTTGTACCTGAATGGGAGTTCTTAATAGGGTATTTGGGCTGAATGCTTTCACACAGAGTCCTTTTTAAAAATTGTTAAGCCACATGGATCCCTACATTGTGTGTGAGGCTGATTAGTTGCATCACCAATGAAGATGTGATTGATTCCTGATCTTCTAGCCAAACCTACTTGACAGCTGAAACTGATATCATCTCACAGCCAGTCTGGGTGAGATAAAATGAGCATGAGGTTTACATGACACATTTCTCCAGGGCTGATGTGAAAGGTACAGTAGCTGACCAGTCACTGCAAGCAAAGTTACCGTCGCATGCTGTGGTGACCTCAGTTGATGGGATTTCATCATCCTCATGGTAGAACTGATGTATTCAACATTTGGTCAACAAACTGGGAGAGACTTTTTATCTGTCAATAGCCTCTTCTAATACTTCCTTTTAACGCATGATATAAAGAAGATTGCTAGAAAAATATCTAAAAATGATAGTTGAAACATCTGTCATTATAAGAGAGAGCTTTGTTCACACATATTCTTTCAGCCAAGACAGTGGGTCTGACCGAAATGGATTTCAAGTCAAAAACTTTATATGCTGCTTAAATTCCTTCTTTAAAAAATGTTTATGTCTTGGATGTCTTTAGATTTTGCACTGTGAACCTAAACACATTGACGAAGACACAAAGCCACAGTGTGACTACATTGTCAAGGGGATTTAGATCATTGAGTGTTTCAAACATGACTGTAGGCTAAATCTGTTGGTCAAATACTTTGTACATATAAGAATATAATATATATTCTTTTTGGTATATGTGTTTGTGTGTGACTGCAATACAGTATATATAGAGAGAATAAGACCACTAGAAAGGAGGGCCATATAAAGGACAGACCCCTGCTGTGGCAGCCCCCCCCCAAGCCTGCATATACACAGTGCTGTCCATGTCTAGCTCTTATCTGCTACTGGGCCACTACTCAGAATGTTTCTGTGTGTCTGTCTGTGTGTATGTTTGTATGTGTTTGAGGACTCTTTGAGTGGAGTTGTTCGAGCCCCGTCATGCTGATGGCTATATCAACAGTTACTCCTAGTTGATGGACTGCAGAACAACAGGCACGTTGTGTTTCTGAGTGTGTGTGTGTGTGTGTGTGTGTGTGAGTGAGCGTGTGTGGGCGTGTATGCTAAGCCATCAGAAATTGCTTTTCTGTGAGTCACAAATGTCAGGCCCACGGTGCTCATGTATTGTGTGTGTGTTGGATGTGCAGCAGTGTAATCTGTGGCAGAGATGTGGGTCAGTGTGGCTGCAGGAGGGGAGAGCAGACATTAGCGTCTCTGTACTTACAGTAGGAGGACTGGCCTGCCTGAAGAATGTTGCACAACAATGCAAAGTGAAGCAGAGGCCAAAATGCTGTGTAGATTTGACTTCTGATGACTGAACTGTGCCGATTCACATAACCTGAAATCAGGCTGCGCCATATCATATTCATGATAATACTGTTATCATTTTATGTATGATAACAAATTTGTCATAACACGATATTGACGATATTGCGGTGTGATGACATGTTGATGAATTTTCACATCGTGCGCAACAAGAAGAAACAAAACAAGCATGCCCGGACGTAGTGCGGTCAGCGCCTGACAAATTAGTTCTAAAAAGGGAGCTACCTGTGTTGTTTGGACATGGTTCAGCTACCAGACAAACTGGCTAACTGCCAAAGTTTGGAACACAACAGATTTGTTTCATCTAGTTTGCAGTATTGTATTCTTATGCAGTCACCAATACAGCATTGTTCAGAATTACATTGTTCATGTTTTGTCTTGAATATTATTATTTAAAAAAAAAATACCTTGAGAGATCATGATATTATTTTAAGGCTATATGGCCCACTCCTAATCTAAAACATACAGAGCCTTTATTTGTTCCAGACATGGTAATCTTGTTTCTGAACATGTAATTTGTAATTTTGTAAATTTTTTTATTTAATTGGGACAATACACATTAATATACAATCAGATGTAAATATGTCAGATTTAGCCAGAGTTGACTAATTTTCATCTGTAGTCCCATGTAAACATTTTTCAAACATGGACATCAGCAAAGATGCAGAAGAGATGCAGATCTCTGACTGAATGACTCCAACCATTAAACTACAGGTATTGCTGGCCATTTGCAACTCACAATACAGCTCAATGGATGTTACGTAGTGTGATTAGGTGTGTGTGCATATGCGTGTGTGTTTGAGCACATTTACATCTTTATCCATGGATTGATTGTGCCGGCAATAGATTATTGAGTGTCACTTTTTGGAAACACAATTGAAAAGAATCAGCAGTTAAACTGGCCCAGTAGT
Source organism: Lucifuga dentata (assembly GCA_014773175.1). NCBI lineage: Eukaryota > Metazoa > Chordata > Actinopteri > Ophidiiformes > Bythitidae > Lucifuga > Lucifuga dentata. The sequence goes on from VXCM01002269.1 coordinate 60,927, forward strand.
GTTCGTAGCAGGATCATTGAGGACCAAACATGCAGATGGACAGGTAGGTTACATGATGCTCCCAGCCAATGACAGACAGCAGCTATCTAGACATCTTGATTTACTGATAAGTAGCCTTGATGGCCCCCTGCCACTGTTTGAATAGTGAGAGGAAAATCTACTTCCTCTCACTTTCCACACACGATCAATAAAATATCACAAACATGGTGACTCAGCATATTTGGCCAGCTTGGTACGGGATTCTGTAACAAAAGTATCATGTCATACTAATTCCGGCAGTGTTGCGGTTTATTAAAGCTCCCCTCTGTATGTGTGTCTGTGTGTATCTATCGATCTATCAATAGCACAAGTAACTGGTAAGATTTTAATAATTGGCTAACGAACAACCATAGCCCCTGAGAATTAATAAGGTTTTAATAATCGTCTCTTTTTAATCCCCTCTGGCCCCAGATAGTCTGTCACACACCATTTTGTCAGGGTTCTCACATCTTCTGGAATTCCTGGAAACTTGATTTCCATTCCTGGAAAATGAGAGAAAAGTAACTTTATTTACTGTCTGTCTGTCATAGTAGCAGGATGTCGATGAAGACATCCTGGAAATGTGCTGGAATATCTTGAAGTGAGAATCACTTAATAGAACAGTTTTATGGGCTTAAATTTATTTAGGCAAATGTTTTTAATTTTACTCCCTTTTAAGGTTAATGCATTTTCCATTTATTTATTTAATTTTTAAATACTCCTGAGTGTGTCCTACATTTTATCTGTTTTATAGATTTTTACAATCCTTTGTTTTACCCCATTTTAAAGCCTTTTAAGGCACAGGGCTTTTTAGTTAAGTGCTGCACTAAAAATAGACTTTATACTCATTAAACTTTATTGTTGCCGTGTACATATATAATGATACTCATTTTGCCATTACTCCACAAGAAGCAGAGACTTCATTTAGGATTGCTAGGAAGGCTGTCCTGGATTGGGAATGTTATTGAGAATGTTTGAGTGCACATGTTGGTGCTGCACTTAAGCTTCTTCCTGTCAGCACAGCTTGATGGCCAGAGTAGGAACAGCAAGGAAATGTGCAGTGATAGGTAAAGTTTGGCCCAAATCTGCTCTGTGTGTGTGTGTGTGTGTGTGTGTGTCTATGTCTACTGCTGCAACTGTTATTCCAGTTACAGTGGTCTAGCAGCCTGCCGCTGTGGTGTTTCCTCTGCTCTCCATTCTCTGTATACAGGAAGCAGATCCTGTTTGTCTCTCTTTCTCACTCCCTTAATCTCTCCCTTCTTTCCATCTTCCCCTTTGTCCCTCTATCTTTAGTCCCTCTATCTTCCTTTTCCTTGCCTGCCTCCCTCTATGAGTAGACTCTGAAAGTGACAAGCCCCTGCTCTCAGCAGACATCCTTGGAAAATGGAAAACAAAACAGGCTGTCATCTGAGCTTTATTAACCAGGATGACTGTTACATAGTTGTGTGTCCAAAGAGGTTTCACCAGCTGCTTCTTACCTATTTTCTCCTTGCTCTATTCTTGGCATTCCTGTTTTCCTCCCTGGGCTTCCCCTGGAAAGCTGTCAGAAATGTTGAGCTACAGCAACGGTTGCTCTACTGTTGTCATCTTTTATTGCCTTTCCTCTAGTCCCAATTTAGCATGGATTTGGATTGTGTGCGTACATGTAGTGCTGCGGCCCCCTCAGGGCCTTCCTTTCCCACACCACACAAGATACAAGGTGTTTGACAGAGCAGGAGTTGAAGGGAGGGCTGGAAGGAGGTCCAGAAGAGGTGCAGTTGGCAAAGGCTTGGCACAGCAGTGTTTGTTATTGCTAAGACAAGAGCTGTCATCTTTGGACTCCCTCTGTTGCAACATACGCTGCAAAGAGAGACACATAACACATACAGACAGCTTGGCGGGAACCAAACACAAACACACACACACACCCACACACACACACACACACACACACACACGGCATGCCCATGCAAGCTGTCACAGAGAAAAGAGACCTTTCTCCCTGTTTTCTCCAGGTTCTCCCCCCCGTGTCTTTCTCTGACAGCTTTTACAGAGAAAGCGGCACAGTTAGGTTTAANCAGGTTCTCCCCCCCGTGTCTTTCTCTGACAGCTTTTACAGAGAAAGCGGCACAGTTAGGTTTAATGCTTTGCTATGGCTGCTTGGTCACAGTGTATTCACGCTGTGACTGGGGAACTATAAAGAACCAATTTGACTGTTTGCTATTTTTGTTTAGTCCACACTATTTCTCTAAATTGTCAAGAGCACAGGTTGTTTCTGGGTTCCTCATCTTTTTGGCCCAAGTCTGGCTTCAAAGCTCTGAAGCCTCAAGATTTAGCACAGGTAACCATCCCTCCATCCATGATCTGCTCAGCTGAATGTGTTTGTCTGTTTCTCTCACTGGTGGTTTGAATTTATGACAGGAATTGCATTGATCCAGACTGAATGGAAAGAGGCCTGTGTGTGTGAGAAGGAACAGACTTTGTGGATTAATAACAGGGAGTGTTCTGTAGGGATTGAGGGTGAGGAGAGAGTAGGGTGGGATGGTGATGACCCAGTCTGTTGGCTGCTGTACCACATTCTCTGCTTTGGGTTCTCAGCTGGTCTTAGCTGGGGCAGTGATGAGGGGCAAAGAGGGCAAGAAAGAAGCAAGGAAGGCTTGAGTAAGGCTTGAAGACAATACGGTGAGAGAGGTAACCATATCATAGGACAGCTGGATGCTTGTTGAGCGTTTTTACACAGGAGGATCAGCATGTTACTGGCCCTCACAGCCAAACTGATGTCCTTAGCCTGGAAATGAAGTAAACACACACACACACACACACACACACACAATAGATTCTGTCTCTGGGAGCCTGTGTCTATGCTAACATAGATGAAGTCATGTGCCACTGGCACAGCTTATGTTTTGTTTGGACAGGTCCAAATGCAGAGCATTTCTGCTCACTTGTGAGCAGAAATGCTCACTTGCTCTGCATTACACATCCAGATTAAGTGTCTATTAACTACTAAGGGAGTGAATGTTGAAGCACGCCTTGATGTGCTCTGGTTAAGTGTAGTATGTAGGCATGCATATTATGGCTATGCACATTATTGCTGAAATCCAGCATTTATATATGTGGTATACATGTATAAAAGCTCTATAGTCACAAACGGCATTATCTGCTATTATTATCCTCTGCTAAGGAGGTTATGCCAGAGCTTGTTTGTCTTTTTTCTGTTTGTTAGCAGGATATCTCAAAAAGTTATGAAAATTCAAATTTGGATGAAATTTGGAGACAGATGTTAAGAAGAAGAAGCGGTTAAATTTTGGAGATATCTAGATCATATTCTGTTCCAGGATATAGACAAAGTTTTTAGCCTATAAAATCAATGCTAATGTGCCGATTTCAATGAAATTTGGCATGGTGGATCTGATTATTTTAGTGGTGATCCAGATCATATTTGGATCACATAGGATCCACTTATTACTATTTTGGAAGGCTTCCAAATATGGCTTCGCTGCAAGAGAGAAGCCCAGCGATAACTGCAGCCATATTATCACTATTCTGTCTGTGTGACTGTTGTTTCTCTCTGTCTTTTGCTGTTAGTCTATTTCCTTCTTCCTGGTTGCTCTCTCTGCCTTGTTCAGCATATAGCAGAAAGCGAGAGAGAAGTGCTGTGTGTAGTTCTGAAGGTATATTTTGTGATTGTCGGGAATCAGGAGAGTATTTATAGATGCTCTTGCTTGTCCTGCTTGAAATTTGCAGATGGATTACATCCCACTCAAACTTTTTGGTGATATGAGAGAGAGGGAGAGGGAGAGAGAAATGCAATATAAAGAGAGACAAAAGTGTGCTTGTGTATGAGAGAAAAGGGGAGGGAGGAGATGAGGAATGATGACTCACCCAGGAGGAGACAGACAAACATCTTTGGTGTCCAGGACCCTTCATATACTGAAGCATACCTGCACTGCAGTGCAGTGTGCTCACACACACACTAACACAGGAGTGTGTGGGCTGGCATGAAGAGATTTATGGTATGGCTCTTTTGTTAATTAGTGTGTAATATAATTGAAATGCACCACATATGAAGTCCCAGAGGACCAGAATGATGACTTGGCTATAAAGTAGGCCAAGGACCAGATTGAATGACACACACACACACACACTGAGTCATATTCACTCTCATTTTCATTCTCCGAGGATTTTTCAGAAAATAGCAGATTAATCCATTGAAATGAGCAGTTCTCTGTCAGTTTCCTATTTCTGTATCCCTCCACCGTGTCATCCCTCTGTCTTCATCCTCACGCTTCTGTTATGCTGCTCCAAGGCTGGCAGAATCTTTACTTATGTTTGACCTCTGGGTAAGTGTGGAAAGAGGGAGGATGAAAGATTTATAACACATGAGATTGAGAGCTGGGCTTATGATTTGTAAATGATTGACAGCTCTTAAATTTCCATAGCTTGCACTGCATTCCTGCTTGGACTGAATGATGATGCATTTCCACAAATAATAGGAAATGTTGGTGCGAATGGAAACCTGCCTGATGACATTGTGACTCTGACTGTGTGATTGTGTGAGAGAGAGAGGAGTGTTATTTAATGTGCACAGGACGTGCATTTTAAACTGTAGAGTGACAGCTTCTCTGTCTCATTTTCCTGTGGTTGCTTTGAGGCTGTACGTCCCAGAGGTGTGATTGGAACACTTTTGCTTGCAGTTCCAGGCAGTTTGGGAAAAAAAAAACACAGTATGTAATGTACTGCAACTGGAATGGATGAGAGAGAGAGAGACATGAACAGGGAGAGAGAGAGATGAACAGGGAGAAAAAGGGCTTTCAGAGGAATGCTGGACTCTGCTTCAAAAGCACTTCAAGTTTTTCTAAATGTGCCACAGCATTTACTTTAATTAATCTGCAGTGAACGAATGCTTATTTATGTTTTTGTATTTCTCTTTTTTTTTCTTCAGGGAGCATGTTTGAGTGACGAGTGAAGGAGGAAGTGGGATCTCTGAAGCTCCGACCCCTCTACTGGTGGGGCATCTTGCACATCTGAGCAGAGACCCCTTTAATCAATATAGCACAGGTATGAGTGTAAGAATGAAGGTAATGAATTCTGGTATTAGTTTGAATTATGCTTTTTAAAAATGCATATGTGCTTTGGATTTGACTCGTAAAGGTACATTGCATTATTTAAAAGACTGTGCTAACGTATTGCTATAGACCAGCGCCTCTGGACCTGGTTGGGGATTTTAGTTTATCTAAGGTCTGCTGACATACTGTTTTAAATCTGGATTTCTCAATTAAAGGGTCATCGGTGTTTTCACTACACCACCCTGCTACCACAGTTTAATTAAACTGTCTGCAGAAACACTTGGTGAAGCTTGTGTAAATACAGTTGTAGATAAACAATGTAAAGCATGTTTTTGAAATGTCCCTACAGCTTACTTTAGGTGAAATTGCCAATAGTTCTTTCTGTGTGGGACTGTAAAAGGTTGGATTTTACAATATTGCAAATAGGTTAGAAGGCCTTAAAGGATCATACTGGCGATTGTGCATGTTTGAGTCTAATATATTCAATTTTCATACACGTAAAGTTACTGACAACCATTTTTCAAATCATACTACTGAAACAATGAATTTAAAAAAAAAATTTCCGACCTTCCAGACCGCCATTGGTTTCAGTTCATTCTGGTACGCTATTAAAATCAACTTGTTGATACCTGAAACGTTCTTAGGATAGGTAATCCATCATCGCGAATAAGACATGTATTCAGGTTTTTTTCAAAGTTACTTAATTTTAGTATTTAAGCGCAATAAAAAGCGCAGAGTGAATGTATGTCTCCACTGGGGAATATAGTCCCAAAAGAAGAGCTGCATTTATCGAAAAATTTAAATGACCATGACTTCGTAAGGCTGCGTAACTATTAGCAGGTGAAACATGGATTTTTAAGGTGGGTGTATCACTTGAATATTTAATTTTAAAAGATTAAGAGATTTTGCAAAATATCAGGAAAGCTGAAATACGGTTTTATCCTTTGGAAAATTGTGTCAGTAACATTCCATGTATGAAAATTGAATATATTAGGCTCAAACATGCACCCTTGGTATGGTCCTTTAACAAAGATATATTAAATATATATTACAGTTATTTTTCAATCATCTATAATAATGTAGTATAACAAAAGTTATTAAAAGCTATTGCTCAGCAGCACCATTTTTAATACATCACTGTCAGAATCTCATTATTCTTTCCACAATGTCAGCCATTTCTCTTGAAACTTAAATTTGTGTTATAAATAATATACTACATTTTTGAGTCTCTCTGCAGCAAATGAACGAACGACGGAAATAGTTGAATTAGTTGGATAAAATAGTCTGATCTCTGATGATGTGTCTGTAAGTCAGCAACAAACCTTTTAAAATGAATCTGCACTTTGAACTGCATTACCATGACAACAAAAATTTGACAAAAATAGATTACATCACTCAAAAAATAAAAATCTGCAACACCATTGCATGCTTTAGAAAATGCTGAGTAATATCTAAAATACAAAGAGATTTGTATAACTACAACATGCAATTCAGAAAGAAATAATATTCCTGTGTAAAGTAAGCACAAATATTCATCACAAAAGTAAACAGGCATTGAATAGTGCTGTCATTGTTAGAATTATAAATGTAGGTGGACTATTAAATTCATAAATAAAATTCTACCTGTTAGCATGAACAGCACAAGGACATAGTGGTCAACACACTGACACAAACCTGCTACGTCAAACTATTTAGAGTATTAGCGTCGTGATTAATCTGTTTATGTGTCTGGAACATTGTGTTAATTAGTGTGGATTTTTTTTTTCTACAACTCTGTCAACATGGCTTCTCTGATTGGCCCCATACTTTGCGTGTTTGTGACGTGTGAGAGTGTGTGTGTGTGTGTGTGTGTGTGTGTGTGTGTGTGTGTTTGAATTTGAGAAAGAAACCACAATAAGAAATAGATGTAAAATGTCTAATTATAAGTTGTTAAAAGAGCAGTTACACTGGCGTCATTCAGGCCAATGGGTGTGAAGCTGTGGTTTGTATGTGCCTGCATTTATTTCTGTGGTTTACTGGTGCATAGGCAGCTGCACTCTCTCTAGCTGTCAAGGCAACAGCCCCTGTCACAGCAATGTACGGGATATTGATTTTTTCCCTAAAATGCCAGAATGATTGGAGATTGAAGTGTTTAATTCCACTTTGCGGCCATTCCAAGATTTGAATTGGTAATCAATTTGAGCTGGGACTTTTACACCACCATGGGCTGTTCTCTCTGCTGCACTTTCTGCCCCTTCTCCTCATCAGGCCTCTCTCTTTCTCACGCTCTCTTTCTCTCTCACACACACACACTCACACTCATTCACTCACACACACAACACACATACCTTTACCCCTCTCTCTCTCTCCCCACTGCTCTGTTTCACAGTCAAGGTTATGACCTGGAAATGAAGTGAACCCAGCCTTTATGCTGGAAGACGCTGTGTACTTCAGCTGCTCCACAGAGAGCGACGGAGACGGAGCTTCTGGCCGCCGTGTTCTGTTTCACCTCCCTAATGTTAGCCTGTGCCTTGTTCTGCTCCAATTGAGAGACATTGAGAGACTGTTTAGAAAACCACTTCCGCCAGCGTTGTCTCAGAAGCTGCTGAGCTTATCAACTCATATCAACCAAGGACAGCTCTCTGAATTTTTTTTCTTTGAAGGTGCTTCAAACAAGAAGTCTGTGGTTTAACACGCTTATTAATAACTGAGCAAACGGCGAAGAAAAAAACATCTCCGTTTTCTTTTAAACATAAATTCCTAGGAGGGAGGCTCCTAGCTCACGGACATAAATTGCGAGACAAGTGAAGCTCTCTGGTTTCATTTGCTCCACCTAAGAAGTTTCCAAGTGTTTGTGAGAAACGCTGTGGAGTCTCTAAAGGAGGATTAAGTCTGTGGAGGAGAGGAGAGGATCTGAAGAGAGACAGAAAGAGGGATGTGAAGGGGTAAATTGTGTTCTTGTAGGGAAGTAGTGATGGCAACCACTCTTGAAAGGAGAGGACGTCATGAAGAGTCAAATGGGGGAGGGGTGTGTGTGTGTGTGTGTGTGTGTGTGTGTGTGTGTGTGTGTCTGACAAAGCGGCAGAGACAGAGAGAGATGCCCAGAATGGAGATATAAAAGAAGGATGGAGGAAATATGATATGTTAATGGATTATGTAAAGAGTGGAGATAGAAGGATAGACAGTTGTGTGTTTAGTGTCATAGGGAGCCAGGCAATTTAAAAGAGACTTCAAAGAGACTAGCGCCTAGCATAAACTAAAATGACACACACGCACGCACACACACACACACACAGAAACAGGGCCCGGGGCTACAATGAGCACAGAGGAGACCTGAGGTGTCCTCTGCCATGCCTGATTAGAAATGTGCAAGTGGAGCAGCATAGCTGAAAGACAGAACTGGGGAGGGAGGTAGTGTGTGTGTGTGTGTTTTCAGTCAATGTATGTGCATATAAATCTTCTCTGCTTCTGCTTGGTGAGCTGCTGTCTAGTCCTCTTACATCACTGTGATCAAAAAAGCATTCAGGGAAAGCAGCTGACATCCCTCTGACAGTATTTTGACACGACTTCAGCACTCTGTGAGTGAGAATTTACACATCTGTGTGTAGCTTTTCCGTGTCAGTGACTGTCTGCACCTGAGCACATCTGTATGTGTTTGGCATATGTGCGTTCCACTGTCAGTGCACGAGGAAAGGTTAAAGAAAGAGAGAGAGAGAGGGGATTTGTGTTTCCGTTGCATTTTTAGTTTTCTCGTTACTAAGCGGAGGTCAAGCGAGGTCAGTACAATCCTGCAGCCATCTGAGAAACATAGAGTCGAAAAATGTGCATGAGGACTGAAATTCAGGCTTCTCACTTATTTTGAAATTTCAAACAGTAAAGTATTCCAAAAAGGAACAATCAAGCAATTTGATCATTTCTTTTGGGATATCAAGAAAGATCCGGGAATGTTACAAAGGTTAAATGACAGATATGCCACACTGCTTTTTAGAACTTCATCCACATATTGATTGTGTTAAATGGTTGGTTTTCAGCTGTTTTCTCCACAGTCTTGACTATATGGATAAAGTAAACTGAGTTGCATAAAAGAGCTTAAAAGGGCTGCATGCTTATAATCATCTAAAATAAAGAAAATCTTCCTGCTTTTTTATGAGATGCAGAAAAAGTAAAGAGATTAGTTATCAAAGGAAAGTAGAAAGTCTGAATCTCTGAAGAGATACAATAACATAGGAAAGTAGTTGCAGCACTCAGTCCTCGCTTTTACTTTGCACTTACTGCACTTAGACTAACACCTTTACACTTTTGTGTGTGTGTGTGTGTGTGTGTGTGTGTGTGTGTGTGTGTGAGAGAGAGAGAGTGTAAGTAACAATCATACACTGTAGTCAATGGTGTGAGCATGCAATGCAGTAAATGTTCAGATGATGAAACAGTGCAGACCTCAGATAGCTGCAGGGCCATGGCAGTATTCATTTTGTTGAACTATGACAAAATTATTTGTTAAGAAAGATTTTGTATTGACATTTTTGTCAATAGATAAAAATGAGATGAAAATACCTGGAGGATATGAGTTGGGAAAAGATCCAGTCACAAGTCCACTCCGGTTAGGCTGAGTGTTCGTGCACACCATTGGATAGTGCCAATTTAAATGAAATCACGTCGCGCTAGCGGACTTTGTATTAGGTTCAAGCTGAGCAATGCAACTGTGTGAGCACTTACGGGGAGACAGAAAAGAACAGTCATGTGGATAATGGATATTTGATTTCAAGGAAAATATGATATGAAAATATATGTGGAGCATATATGTGGAGCAAAAATCAAACTAGACTAAAACTTAAAAAAAAAAGAAAACAGAAGACTAAATGACATTTTAGGCAAAAAACTAAAATTAAACTGAACCAGAGTTGGCTGTCAAAATTAACACTGTGCTGTGGGCAGGATTTTAAAAATTCTGAGGTCATGAGTTGCAGCCCGCACAAACTTTCAGACTAGAGTATATTTATACATTTCAAAAGTGTTCAATCCTCACACTCACTCAGCTGCTGAACTGGGCCTTAACAACAGGCTGTGAATCAGCTCAATTGTATGAGTTCCTGGCTGCAACAACAACTACCTAAAAAAAGCTTTTAAGTGATCCTGGAGGACTACAGACCCTTTTTTTTCTTTGGTTTCTTAGGAAATAATGTCACTGACAAATAATTTAAATCTTTATTTTTTCCTGAATTACATCAGCAAGTCACAGCTCAACAAGCAGCTGAGCTGTGTACTTAGAGTCGTGGCCACTTTTATTTAATACTTTTAATGAAGGTAGCTACAGATGAGATAAACATTTGCTGTGCAGTATTTTTTTTGTTTGTTTGTTTTTAGTTGTCATGTTTACACTTCTGGATGATTTTTGTCAGGCACGTATGTTTGAGTGTGTAGTAAACCTTTCTGACTGATTAGATGCTTTAGAAAAAAAAAATTCCCATTTGATTTCTTGAAAGTGGCACCGTTAAATAAAATTTAAAATATAATTGCAAAACTGCCCAATGAGACATTTTTAATAGGACCACACTGGACAGGTCAGGCTGTATAGTAGTACTCATCATTCATTTGTTTCTTACAGTCACTGTAACGTAGCCAGTATGCTAACCAAGCGTGCTGTTGAGATTTGACTTCATTGTTGCTTTTGTTGGGTTTGCTTATAAAACTACTGTGACAATCCAGATCAATCATCATGATCATCTTGAGCATCATCAATCAAGCAGAGATCATTACTGCAGATACACAATGTTGATGCATAGTGGCGATACATTGTCAAGGTAGTAAAGGTAGTATTCTTCGGCTCTGCAGGCACAAAAGTTTATCGAAAAGGCAAACTTTGATAGAACAGACAGATCTGCACTCTTGTTTTCTGCTGTGCAAGATACTTTGCGGTACAAGAATCCTATCAGGTGGAATTTAAAACTGCCACTCTGCAGTTCTCCATTCTCTATGGCTGCTAAGCTAAACTAAGCAAAGCTAAGCTAGCTATGCACAAACACCTTTTTTGTTTTTTCCTCAGGAACTTGAGAGAAATCACCATGGCCAAATTAATTTTCTCCCTTCTGCTTGTGCTTCAGCAACCTGAGGGATCGTTGATGCAGAGAATCAACCGGAGAGGGAGAGATGGTGCTGGAGGAGAGAAGGAAGGGGGAGCAGAAGAATTTTAATGTGGCTGTGTCTGACTCTTGCTGCCTGCCAAAGAAAAGCAATTACTATCACAGCACCTCTCACTGCTCTGTGTGTGTATGTGTGTGTGTGAAAGAACTTCAGTACACAGGGATCCAGCATGTTAAATGTACAAAGGGTAAATTGGCTTATACACTGCAGGATTATGTGAAGAACTTCGATAGCTTTGTGTTTGTGTGTAATTTCGCTTGATGCTTAAGCTGAACCATATCTTAGATTCGGCTTTTTCTCCAAGACACAAATGGCAATGTTCAATGTGCTAATAAAGCTGCCAGAAGCTAACTCTCATAGATTTTCTATTTTTATTCCGGAGTGATTTTAGACACAAAAACCAACACTGCACAGTTTTCATTTCGAGGCTCTGAGTGTGGAGGTGACCTTTAGGAGAAGCACCGATAACCAGCTGGCAGATAAGAGCAGGGAGACAGACAAACAGACAGGCAGGAGGACAGATGCACGGGCTTGAGAAGATGCTCAGGCGAAGAGCTGTGGGAGGGGGAAGTGGGGGAGAAAGGCAGGGAGATAAACAAGGCAGAGAGAGTGATCTCCTCTGCAAAGCATTGGCACAGCCTGTGACTGTGTTTGCAGCTCGGGGCTCACCATCACACCTCAGCTGGAGTTTTAATATTGCATTCTCACACTTCTGGCTTTGTTGCTGAATCGTCCTTTCTTTTCTTACCTTTGCAGGATGCGGAGGTTTGCCTACTGCAAGGTGGTGTTGGCCACCTCTCTGGTGTGGGTGATGCTGGACATGTTCATTCTGCTCTACTTCAGCGAGTGCAACAAGTGTGACGACAAAAAAGAGAGGGGGCTGCCCGGGAGAGACGGTGAGCGCACCTGTACACACGTGATCTCACTCTCACACCTTCCAGCATCATCTCTTGACAGGTGTGTGTGTGTGTGTCTACTGCAGATTCCTTAGCCAAGCCGCGGGATGGGCCCGGCGAGGGAGGAAAACCTGTGGTGATCCCAAAGGAGAACCAGGAGAAGATGAAGGAAATGTTTAAGATCAACCAGTTCAATCTCATGGCCTCTGAAATGATCGCGCTCAACCGTACACTACCTGATGTGCGTCTGGAAGGGTGAGCCGCCTCTCTGCAGCTAATCTGCCGTCCTGTTATCTCACTTATCTCCTCATATGGTTCTCCTTTAAGTCGCTGCATTCATTATTGGCTTAGTCCACGCTGTTAATGTCGTGTAACCAATTATGGGCTCATAGCCAGACGTGTGGCCTGCCGCAGCTCGAGCCCACTGCTCCTTAACAAAAATGAATGTGCGAGGTTAGAGAAAGCAATTAAAATGTTTGAAATAGAAGGCCTTAACAACAATTCTGCATAAACATCACTTTCAAATTGAAGGATAATGACAAAGTACAGTAGATGCAGTGTTTTAGGTTATGTATGGTGGTTGTGGCTAGAGCCTAATTGCTTTAGGTATTTTGAGTTTTCAAGAGACATTTTGCACAACAGACAGTCCTGAATCCAGCCAGCAGCTTGGATGATATGTCAGGGTTAGTTTAAGCAGGTGGAAACTCACTTAACTCCCATCCCCCTTTCTCACCTCTTTGCGCTTCAGTAGAGGAACCTGCACAGATCCATAAAGCAGGGGTTTAGGGAGATAGATGGAAAGACTGACTGACTGACAGAAGACTGACGGGCAGACGCACATGCACACTAGACAGGCGGGAAAGAAAGAGAACATTGATCCGTGAAATGGGTTTTAGTCTTTGAGCGAGAGTTGATTACTAGGTGTGTTTTCACTCAGCCTGCTCCGTCTATCTGCTTTTCCAATTAGGAGATAAGCCAGAGTCAATATTGAGCAAGGGAATGCACATGTGTGTTGGTGTGCATGTATTTTGTGTGAGTGTGCACGCATATTTGTGCATATCTGTGAATTGGCAGGTTCAAGGAAAGGCAGTGAATGGATTCATCATAGTCAAGCAGGTTGTCATTAGCTGAAACTTTGGAGCGGAAACTCAGTCATGGTTTATTTTCCTTATTGTCAGAGGTGCAGTCTGAGCATAAGTAATGGGGTGGATAGGTCATTCTGACATTATACTTAAGCCTGCACGTATGGGTGTGTGTGTGTACGTGCGTGTGTGCTTGCACGCATGTGTCGACTCTTGTGTTTGTGGACGGGTGGATCTATATGAAAACATTTTCTGTGACCACACCTTTCAGAAAACTTGACATTTACATTCTGTCTGGTAGATTTTTTTTTTGTTTGTTTTTTTTTTATGAGAACATGTGTTGTAATGGTGCAGGAGAGAGGTTATTTAATGAGAGCCAGTCTACCAGCCCATCGTGACTATCCCCCTACACTACACTGGCTGGAGGAGCTGCCTGTAACTCATTACCCTGTTTTGCTGCTTGCCAAATGTTGCTCCACCACGCCAACCGCTCGGATACATCAGCATCACACACATCACATCATGTGACGCATGTCAGCACAGTTTGGAAACTTGAAAATCTTGGTTATTTTGTTTGTGTGTGCATGTGTGAGAGAGAGAGAGAGAGAGAGGTGGGGAGAGACTGATGTATATAAAAGTTGAAAGGCTCAAAGGGCGTCACTGTTTGTACAGAAGCATTTTACGTGCTACGCTTACGTGTTCAGCATGCGATCAAACATACGCACTCGCATCACAGAATGAGAATTGTGTTTGTGTGACTTAACAAGCTCCAGACGCTGCAGCAGGACAGGCTACGGTATACTCCTGACCTCTCCTCTCCTTCGCCATTATTACATTCCTTCTGTCAGGAGCAGCGGTGGAGAGAGGAAGCATTCCAGCAATCTGGACAGTCAGATGGAGGGAGGGAGTCAGGAAGACAGATGAGAAAGGAAGAGAGAGAGGGAGAGGGAGTCCATCTGGTGATTATAAGACCTGAACTTGAGCTGCTCACTAAGGTTTTTCAGTGAAAACACAAGACAGTTTAATGTTCCCCTTTCCTGTCTCCTGTTGCTCTAACATAGACTTTGCAATGAAATTATATTGGCCAATAAACGTTCATAAATGTTGGAGAAATGTGGAAGTGTGGAATTGGATGGCATTCATGTTTTCTGGCATCCGTTATGCAGATCAATCATTTTCTAATGCATCCCAACGATTAAAACACACTAATTTCCTATAATTCAGCACTGCAGTGAAAATGTACTGGGTGCTGCAGCCTGAACAGGAAGACCATCCAAAACCTTTTTTTTTTCTTTTTCATACAAACACGACATGTTAATTTTAGATGTGGAGATTATTATGGAAGCTTGAAATAAATTAAATGAGAATGGGTGGATATGATGTGAAAAGTTTAATCTGTACTGCCTGGCAAAACACCATGTTTTCGTATAACAGCTGCATTGGTCCATTGAAATTAGGTTTGGATGTGTTCCTTGAAGCATCTCTGCATCTTGTAGCCAGTTTATTTAATGATTATCATGTCCACCGGCTTTAGGAGCTGCATAGACATCTGCAGTGTAGGGTTTTTGCTATATTATCATCTTTACAAATGTAGCCCTGTGTGATTAAAGCTTGGAGTTTACTTTTCTGAGTATTTATAGGCTATAAAAAACAGTTTTTACCCAGATGATGTATTCCAAGAGTACATCATCAATTCAAAATACAAAAGAGAGATGCTGCAGCTCTTTTCTTTTTTTTTTTTTTTTTTTTNTTTTTTTTTTTTTTTTTTTTAATGCACATACAACAGCAACAATTTCAATGGAGCTGATACAAAGGCAGTAAATGCAGGTTATGAATGCTGCATTCTCTGATTTGGTATCTCAGATTTCAAATGTTGGAATGTCCATGAATGCACCAGCAAGGAAGAATTTTCAGAACTTGAAACGACAAAAATTAGCTTAAAAGTTTGCTCTAGAAAGTTGTCGGCAGTTATGTAAACAATGCAAACTTGTACAAATGAGCTACGACATCAAAAACCCAGCGCAGTCGTTTAAAGTAGGCAGCATTTCTCCGGGAATATTTTAGAGAGCTCATCTAATATTTCTGCGACCCAATCGCCACTGCAGTAATATCCATCTTGTTTCATCTTCCTTCATGCGTGCTTCATTCTGCTATTTAGGTCCTCCTGCTTCTCGATGAGGGAGCTTGATATGTGTGCTATGATAATGACTCGCACTCTAATTAGTATCACTAATCATCTGTCATAATGCTGACCCGCTATTGGTGTATGTGTGCGTTTGTCTCTCTGCCTCATTTTGGAGCTCACTCATTAATCACTTTCAGTTTTCTTTGTTTAGCGGAATTGTTTGAAGTCAATAGAAATGTGCCAATAAAGATGAACTGATTTATGCAGCGATTCCCTGACTAATGCGCTTCTCGTGCCATTCAGGCTCCAGCAATTCAGCTCTCTCCTTCATTGATTCACTTTAGCCAGATCTCTCTGTCACAATCACAGAGAGGTTGACATTGTGACATCTCTGTCAGAGTGTTTTTCTCTCGTGTTCAGTGTGTGTGGCTGCATGTCGCTAGTTCTTCAGTAACTGTCTGTTTTAGCTTTTAATACAACTCACAGTAGCTGTTCATGTTGTCTGTTCAGACATTTTGTGTCATTCCATGTACAGAAAGCCCCTTTGTGCATGAAAACTTGATTAACATTTATTCTCCTGGATGACATTCTGCTCCGCCCTCTATAGATGCAAGAACAAGCTATACCCCGATAATCTTCCTCGTACCAGTGTGGTGATTGTGTTTCACAACGAGGCGTGGAGCACGCTGCTGCGAACTGTCCACTCAGTCATCGACCGCTCCCCACACACACTGCTGGAGGAGATTGTCCTGGTTGATGATGCCAGTGAGAGAGGTACACTGTCACACACACATACACACATGCACACACAGAGCATATAATTCCTTCAATGTTTGTCCTCTTGCGTGGGTTTTAGCCTATTTTTAGAGCTAGGTTGATGTGTGTTGCTGTGCTTGTGTGTTTTGTGTATATCCAGTCAGTATATACACAAGCTTTATGTGCCACTCCACCATTTGCTACGCTGTTAATCCCTGTTTGGAGAGATTAGGTCTTTAATTCGCCACCCGCTGGGATTACACACTGTTATTACCCTCAATTTCCTCCCCCNAGATTTACTCGCCCTGGCTTCATTGGCATTTCATCAGCCACCCCCCCACCACCACCACCACCACCACACAACATCATCTCAGCTGATGGGACTTAAGGTTGGATGGTGGAAGTCAGAGGGTGTGTGTGATTTGTGGGTGTAGAGAGGGGGGCGCTCAGCAGGTATGAGGGACATCAAAAGGCACAGTAAAGCACAAGAACACACACACATGCACTTACATCTTTGAACTGTTGCCATTTAAACGGATAGATAGAAGGAAGCTGGTAATCCATTTTATCCACTGTGCTGCCTCTGTTGTACATCTGTCTATGTTTCTGTGTGGGGGCTTATGTATCTGTGTTAATTATGTGTGTGCTTTTCTTTGTTTATGGCTTGTGTGTGTGTGTGTGTGTGTGTGTGTGTGTGTTAGATTTCCTGAAGCGTCCATTGGAACAGTATGTCAGACGGTTGGAAGTCCTAGTTAAAGTGGTAAGGATGGAGCAGCGATCCGGACTTATCCGTGCTCGTCTCAAGGGGGCGTCCATCTCCACTGGCCAGGTGTGTGTTAGTGTATGTGCACATGCTATGCACATGCACAGGCATGACATCTACTACTACTGCTGCTGCTGCTGCTACTACTACTACTACTACCTAATGACCTGTTTTCAATATGGTGATTGCACTCAAAGTTTTGTCTAATGTTTTCACTCTTTGTTTCTAGGTCATAACTTTTTTGGATGCTCATTGTGAATGCACGACAGGGTGGCTGGAGCCTCTGCTCGCACGCATCAAGCAAGACAAGTAAGACACCCAAATAAAAACACACCCAAAACACAAGCACGACATTGGCTAGCATGAGAAAAAAAAAATCAATAAACTACTGTTGAGCCTGTAGGGTGCTTGCCCTTGTGCCTATTTGATTTGATGCGTAATTATTCATTCTTTTTTTACTGCTTCCCGCAAGCATGTATTCACGCACATGTACACACACACACACACACTTTCAAACAGCAGCTTTATGTAAGTGTGAGTGGGGATGTGTGTGTGTGTGTATCTGTACGTGTTTGTTCATCTGGGTTTTTGCATGTATGTCTGCTACAGGAAAACAGTGGTGTGCCCCATCATCGACGTCATCAGCGACGATACGTTTGAGTACATGGCCGGTTCCGACATGACATACGGAGGCTTCAACTGGAAGCTCAACTTCCGCTGGTACCCTGTTCCCCAGAGAGAGATGGACCGCCGCAAAGGAGACCGCACGCTGCCTGTCAGGTTGGTGATTGTAAGATTATGCTTCAAGTCAGGCTAGACCAACCACGAAAGTCTCCTGTAAGAAGACACTGAGTCCCTTCCAGCTCCAGTGTAGCTAACCCTGACCTTTGACCCCTCTGATGAAGCTGGTGAATTTACCAGTAATGTTAAAATAATTCTAGACAGGATCATGCCAATTAACTCAGTCAGTCAGAGGCTTGAAATCATTTTTATTCTGTAAGTTTTAATGTTGCTGATGGATGTCACAATTAATAGTGCACAGTATAATCATATTTCCACACTTAATGTATACAGAAAGTCATCATAGCAGCATTATAGAAAGAATATATTGAATTTTCCACTGGTTGAAGATATTTGTGAAAGGTTCTGTTGGGGTAAAATAATTTTGTTCCTCATTATATTTCTCATGTCCTTAGAGATCATTTCTGTCTGTTTTTACATTTGTTATTATTCAAGGTCACACATTAGTTATGAAACACATTGTGACCCTGTTTTTGCAAATAGCTGCAGGGGGTTCTTTGTCACACTTTAGGTGACAGGATTTTCCTCGGGGTGTCTTTAAAGTGCCCTACAAACAGAAAAATGGGTTGTGGTGTTAAAG
Source organism: Lucifuga dentata (assembly GCA_014773175.1). NCBI lineage: Eukaryota > Metazoa > Chordata > Actinopteri > Ophidiiformes > Bythitidae > Lucifuga > Lucifuga dentata. Next base: position 79,113 of record VXCM01002269.1, read on the forward strand.
CAAAGAATTAAGCAAATGTTTATACTAATGACACAAATCACATCAACCCTGTTCTGCCTTGAAGTAGTTCCATGTTACTGGTAGAACTTGAAGGCAACTGTCGAGGGAAAAAAAAACCTTGTATAGTGAGTTTCAGTCCAGGAATATAGTTCACATGATAGATCACTTCTCTTTAGGAATCAGCACATCAATCAGAAAGCAATTACACTGGTGTAATTGGAAAAGGTATTATATTGATTTGATTGTCTGATCTTTTGACGGCACAGGTAAGTTTGCTTTTGATTCGTGTCAGACCGGTTAGCTAACACTAGCAGTGTCCAGACTGTTACAAAACACCTCAACAGTTCAGCCTCTACCTCGTAATTTACTGTAATGGGCAAAAGTCCTTGGCCACTCGGGAAAAATCTGTTTACAGCTGTCAGACAGAGAAAACGTAGCAGGTAGCCAAAGGTCGTCTAAAAAAGACTCCTGGAAAATCCTCGGAACACTTTAAACCAGCCTGACAGCCAGATGCTGTAAATCCTGAACACAAACCCGCTGAAAGGATTTACCTGAAACAATGCCGTGACACTTCACCTGTTTTCATCCCACAGTTATCATTAACTCTGTGTGTTGCCATTTACCACAGAGAGATAATATTTGCTTTTCTTTTCTCCTGGGTCGCTTATTACGTTCCTGCACTCTGCAAACAAGCATTGCCCAGTGTGCTGTCAGGATATGTATTTGTATGCAAGTTATTATGTGTCGGTAAGGGAAGATAGAAAACAGGCAGTAAGGAAAATAAACCTCATGTACAAAGAAAGAAACCATTCTGAGAGGGGAATAATAAGGGGAGGGCATCAGGCCATTAAACACCAAAACGACCGTCACAACAACAGAGGCAGAGAAACAGGAAATGTAAAAATAGGAACACAGTGGGGGGTTAAGTGGAAATTCTAGAAAGCAGAAATTCAGGTTTCTGAAGGTAGTTTGTGATTTTTGAAAATCAGGACCTCTGATAGGGACAATTAACCTCATATTCTCTCTCCATCCCACCTTCTCCCCGCAGAACTCCAACCATGGCAGGTGGCTTGTTCTCTATAGACAGAGATTATTTCCAGGAGATTGGCACATATGACGCAGGCATGGACATTTGGGGTGGAGAGAATCTGGAAATCTCCTTCAGAGTGAGTGCACACACACACACACACACACACACACACACACACACACACAGAGAGCTAATTGACATGACACTCTGGTTGGTTTCAGACATACACAAGCCTCTGTCTTCTGCTGTCACTCACTCTGTCACCCAGTGTCACACAGACACTCTTGTAAGTTTGGCTTTTCGGACTAAACTGTCAGCCTGACTAAAGCTTTGACGGGCGCCATCCTGACCGGCGCTCTGTCAGATTAATTAAAAACGTCACAGCGCAGACAGAATGGTTGTGCATCAAGCAGCTCCCAGTAGAGTTCAGCAGTCAGACTCAGTGAGCAGACCTGGCTTCTATGTGTTTCACAGATCTGGCAGTGTGGTGGAACTCTGGAGATTGTCACATGTTCTCATGTGGGTCACGTGTTTAGAAAGGCCACACCCTATACCTTTCCTGGAGGAACAGGACAGATCATCAATAAAAACAACCGGCGCCTGGCAGAAGTCTGGATGGACGAGTTTAAAAACTTCTTCTACATCATCTCTCCTGGTGAGTTGGCTTGCGTTTGCACATGTGGAGGTTAATCTCTGTGGCAGATGTGATCTATTCATTAGCCTCCTGACAGTGTGATGTTGCGATGGTGACCTGATGTGGCAGAAAGTGATTTCACGCTATGTAGTATTTATTAACTTTAGCTATTAACACAAGCACACACATAAGCTGGCAAAGGAGAAACATAACCAAAATAAAAGTCTCCAAATGAAAAAAATACTCAATAATACCAGTGGTGGAAAAAAATCTGTAATGTGTGAATGCAGTGAGGTTCCCTACTGTTGACATACACTGTGTGCATGTGTGTGTGTGTGTGTGTGTATGTGTCCAGGTGTAACCAAAGTGGACTATGGTGACATCACGTCTCGCTCAGGTCTGAGACAAAAACTTCAATGTAAACCTTTCAGCTGGTACCTTGAGAATGTCTACCCTGACTCCCAGATCCCCAGGCACTACTACTCCCTGGGAGAGGTAAACACGCACAAACACACACACACACACACACACACACTGCACAATCTGACTCACAAAATCCTAGACACTGTCATTCATTGGAAGCTGTACAGACACAGTTGGATCTGTGATTCGTTGCTTTAAGGCTGAAACCCAGACACGCAGCATGTCCGATTCTGTTTGAATCTCAAATCTTTGATTTGTTTACTGAGGTAAATGTGCTGTTCACTGTGGTTTCTGTGTATTCTGTGCAGATCCGTAACGTGGAAACTAACCAGTGCCTGGACAACATGGCCCGCAAGGAGAACGAGAAAGTCGGCATTTTCAACTGCCACGGCATGGGAGGCAACCAGGTAACAGAGGATGAAGACAAACAAAGAGCAGAGAAAGAAACAGTTACTTACAAGTCAAAGTAGGACATGAAACTCTAACTTCTAATAGTAATGTTGAGAAGGTCTTTGCTACTTAAATGACCAAGGTTTGGTGACCTCATATGTATATTTTTACTGTTTGTAAGTTGCTTAGAATCTAGATTACGTCATTATCCGTTACAGTGAATGGAGGAGCAGAGCAAGCTTGAATTCTTCCTCCTAAAGCCAGACACTGTATGACTTTCAGTGATCACATGCGTTGCATCTTACGATTGAATCAACCATCCTCCGCGGCTAATGCCCCCGATCTCTGTGCTTACACTGTACGTTTAAACAGAAGCTCCATTTGGCTTTGTCCGTTGAAAATTCCATTAAAGTTTCATTGAAAAACTTGGCTGTACCTGTCATTCGCAATGTAGAGGGCGGTAATGCATCCTCAAACCAGATGTAACCCCAAGAAGGAGAGAAAACGGAAGGATTAAAATCGTGAAAACAAAGAAGAAAGTGCTATGCTGATAATTAAAAGAAAGGCAGAGTCCATTCTGCTTTGTTGTCTCAGCTCTGTAATCTGCTGTTTTTTTTCTGTCACTTTCCGTCCACGTTCTGCTGTTTGCACCACGCTTGTTGCTACTAGAGCTGCTCTACTCATGCAGGTGTACTCAGGTACCTTTAGCACTAATTGGATCGGCTGTTGGCCAAAATTTCTGACATGCCAGAAATCCATCCGAGTGTCCGAAAACTCGTGCCAGGACCTGCCTACAGAGCACATCTAACAACCGCGGGTCAGTTGGAAATTCGTCCCAACTCTAAAATAAGTCAGATCCAATTAAATCGAGGCAAATTTGGCCTGAAAATTGTACAGCATCTGCAGTGACAGTTTCCATCATTCCTGAGACTGATCAACAAAGAGAGAAGTGCCAGGTAAAGAAAAAAGAAATAGAAGTATGGGCTTGCTTTGTAATTTGATGTCTGTGTGTGTGTGTGTGTGTGTGTGTGTGTGTGATGTGCAGGTGTTCTCCTACACAGCCAATAAAGAGATCAGGACAGATGACTTGTGTCTAGATGTGTCCAAGCTAAACGGACCAGTCATGATGCTTAAGTGCCATCACCTCAAAGGCAACCAGCTGTGGGAGTACGACCCTGTGGTGAGTGGAGCAGTCAGTACTGTGGAAAAGATGAGAACATGTATATCATGAAATATTTGCACATGTACATATTTGTTTGATGTTTTGAACAAATATGAAAGGATCTTCATTTCAAACAGGTCCGGAAGGTCTTGAAATGGAAAGAAAATTGATGCCAAAAAAACCTTAGAATATTATGGCCCAGATTCATAAAGTAGCTCATGATTTACCGCATTGCTATGCGCTAATATCATGGCGGAAACATGTTTGCTCATTCATTCATTCTCCTGTTACTGACATATTTTAATGTTTGCCTTGAAAGAGGCATCACTCTGATATGTTCTTATTTGCGTGTTGCGGTAGCTATTCATAAAACAAACCGACACGCAAAAAATAAGACCTACTTCAGTCCGGTGGTAAATTTCAGTGGTATGAAATCTAGGTGACATTTAAAACTTTATTTGCCTCACATGTTAGTGATCAATAACTTTGATAAACTCACTCAGCTGATCAGGCAGTTTTTAAGTGGTGGGTTTTGATCTGATCTGACAATGTTCAGGCGCTCTGTTCAATCACCTCACCTGTTACGCTGCACCCGTCTGAGTTCCTCAAACCCCCCCTCGCGTTCCTGCCATCGCTCTACGAAGGTTAATTGTTATTTTAGTGTCAGTCTTTTAAAACGAGGATCTCTAAAGCAGAATATAGCCTAGTCTATGTTTCTTTGCTGATTTGCGGCTTTAAAACCAGATAAATTGGGATAAATGGAGGCTGATAAATGTGCAGCAGCTCATTAACACGCTGATCTTCATTGGCTTTTACCGGTCACACCTCACAGCAGCGCTACCCTCATGTGACAGCATTGTGCTGATTATCATAGGAGAAGTTTTATGAATGAGTCTCAATTGTCACAACGCACATTAAAGCAAGGCTACTCTCCTTAGTGCCGTTTTTTATGAAACTGGGCCTATGGATTTTAAATACACATGCAGTATGACAGCTGATTTTTCAGACCAGCTGTCATTTCAGTTTGTGGGATATTTATTGTCTTCAGTTTTTGAGTGATATAGCCTTGTTTTGACATATTTCCCCACAAATACACACACCCCATCCCCACAGCATGACACCACAGTACTGAACACGAGCCAAAATCAAATGGGACCCAGAAACAATTTCAAAATGAAAAACACAGAGGTTGAGTTTTGTATTTACTTGCCCTTGTGAATTTAAATGAACTAGTCAAACAGGTCAGTGCCGTGTGTAATTTGCCTCTTCTAACACACATACACTCAGTCTCTCTTTCTCTCTCTCTCTCTCTCTCTCTCTCTCTCTCTCTCTCTCTCTTTTTTCTCCCGCGGTGCAGAAGCTGACCCTGGTGCATGTCAACAGTAACCAGTGTCTGGACAAGGCCAGCGAAGAAGACAGCCAGGTGCCCAGTGTCAAAGACTGCACACACACACGTTCTCAACAGTGGCTGCTCCGCAACGTCACACTACCAGAGGTCTTCTGACCACACTCCACACACTCACAAACACACACACAGCAGCCCAGAGTAAGCAAGCAACAGAAAGGACTTGTTTGATTAAAAAATTGGGCACCAGGACTGGAAGGACTTCCCGTGAGGAGACTTGGGAAGAGAGGAGGACAGATGGGACGGTACAAACTCCGCGAGTTCAGAGGGAGGAGGGTGTGTAACACCCCTCAGNAGGACAGATGGGACGGTACAAACTCCGCGAGTTCAGAGGGAGGAGGGTGTGTAACACCCCTCAGAGAGAGACGAGTGAAAAGACTCCTTGCAGGAGATGATTGCTGTTTTATTTTTCATTTTGATTTTTTTAAAGAGATTTTAACAGCAGAGAGTGACTCGCTCCTGTGTGTGAATATGGGACTCTGGCAGAGAAAACGTTCTGTACTCAAAGCTTCCCTGGATGAAGCAGATCCACCCCTCAACTCATCATTTAACGTTTACTGACTGCTTCATATGAGAGTGTGCACTTATTTGTGTGTGTGAATGAGTGTGTGTATTCTGAGGTGAATGTCTGGCTATGAGAAGAGGCTGAATTTCTTTTAGATTTTTTTTTTTTATTTAATTTTGTCATGATTTTAAAAATGAGCTCTGAACTCCTATGAAGAAGGGTGCATGTGTATGTGAGTGCGAGTGATAATGTGCAAGTTTATGTGTGTTACGTGTATGTGTGTGTCATGTATGCTTGAGAAATCCCTCCCACAGTTTTGCAGCAGTGTATGGCTCCCTCTAGTGTTATTATTCAGCATTTCATCCTGCAGACTGAATTCTCACAGGGAATTCAAAGGGACTCCAAGAACAAACAAACAGGAGCAGAGAATGTGCAGATCTGACATCAGCAGAGATCTAGAGATAAGAGATATACATTTGTGATATTATCAGATTTCTATGTCCAGTTTTCACATTGGTTTGTCCATTTTTAGAAGTCCTGTGAGAGTTCCACAGAGCAGTGAGCCTAGTTTGTCATCTTTAAAGATGCTTAACATGGAGCTAACACACACACACACACACACACAGAGACACACATGAGCGACTCTGCATATGAACTGATGTTCACTGCCTAATGTAATGTTTATCCATAGGAGACTCTCCCTTGAGGCACTATATAGTCACACACACACATACACATAGAAATCGTATAGGAAAAAGTTGTGCCAGCCTGATACTTTAACTCATTTTTTTCATATTTCCTTTTCAAAAACCCTTGAAAACACACTGCAAGGGCTTATTTCCTTGGAGTGAAAGAATACACACGACTGTGTGTGTGTGTGTGTGCGCGCGTGTGTGTGTGTCTTCAGTACTAATCCTAGTCCATCAGCTCTGTGTTTAGGAGAACAAACAGCTCTCAGATGGTTGCTGTTGGACAGCACAGCTCATAGCGTAGACTGACAGCAGATCAGTGTCTCCCTCCTTCCTTTGTACAAAAGAGCAAAAGCTGCTTTTATTCAGAACAGAATGACGTCTCTGCGCTCTCCTTACAACATGTCTGGGACTGGATGCTGGGAAAGAGGATGTGTTTGTTCGTTTATCAAAGAGACGTCACTGTTTTAGCTCAGTGTGAGGGACAAATGGGAAGAGGTGAGGTGTGTTAGGAATCTTTATCAGGGATGAAAGAATCATGGAGAGGTGAAAGGTTACTCAGCGCAGCAGTGGACATATCTTCATAACCACATATCTCACTCGATGAACTCAGCTGCAGTATTTCATTCTGGTTTGATCATATCTCAGCAGGCTAGAAAGCAGAACCATTTCATCATTTTCATTCTCATTTATGCCATCATGCTTTCTTTAACTTTTTATCATTGGTTCATTCCTGCCACTGCAAGTCAGGACAGGAGAGATGATTTCATAAAGGTCTAATCATTTTGGCTTCCTCCAGTGGAGGAGGGGTTTACACATAGGACATGCCATTGGTTCATCTTTGTTGTGGACATGGTAGTGAAAGGTCAGATGGTGTCGTGTCTGAGCAAATGAGTGTGTGGTGAAGATGTGAGCTTTGTGATTGTGAGAAAGAAGGAGTGTATCAATTGGGGGCGGGGTTTGGAGTTACCAGACATGTCCAGGCTTCCACACTGAGCTGATCCAAATGTAGAAAATAAAGGTGAAAAGGTTTACAGAACAAGACAGTTGATTTCTGATTCTTTTTGTCTGTTACACACATACTGTTCTCTTAACTGTTTTATCTTGACAGTTAATCATTTGCTCTGCTGATGGAAGAACACGAGAGAGAGAGGAAGAGTACAACTAAGTGTAAACATGCTTGGACACAAAATCTTTGAGCTCAAGGGATGGATCATCCTCAGCTTCAATGAGAAGTTAGGCTTGATGAAGAAAGTGAGGCCAACACCAGAGCTTTGTGAAAAGATATTTCCACTATACCAGAACATTCTGACAAGGATGCAGTTGGTTGGATCCTGCAGAGTCTGCATTATGGACCAAATATGTCATAAATAAGCCTTCAGAATCCTTCGTAAGATCCGCCTTCATCAGCTGGATCCTCTGGAGGGTTGAGACCTTGAAATGAGATGCAGATATGTTTACCAGTTGTGACAGTGGGCTGCAAGACACATTATATACAGGATGCTGAGAAGAGAGTCTGGGAAGAAACAAGAGCACCATTCAAGAGAAGTCTTGCTGGGAAGACAGATTTTTCTTTCATAAACAAATACTGCAGTGTGACAGTAATACAGTTGGGCAACAGATTGTGCACATGTATTGTGGAGAGTGGATAATCCAAAATCCTTGTCATGAGCTGCTGAAATATTCATTTGTCAGATGAGGCCCAGTGAGAGCCCTCGGGAAGACGTACTGGACAGCAGTGTTTTGTATACACATCTTTAATAAAAACAGCTTGGTTGTTTTGGCTTCTCTGCAAAGCATTTCCTGTAAATAAGACACTGTTGATGTTTCTATACTGTTGCAGCTTCTCAGTGCAGATTACATGTAGTGGTTTGCATTGAAATTTTATCTCCAACAGGACCAGATAAAATGGATTTATCTGCCAGCTGAATGTCTGAGAGATGTTTTGTTTGCCTTGGTCATCTTTGCAGAGAATATCTCATAATGCAGGAGCCCCTTTCACATATTCAAAAGCAACAATGTGACTATTCTGAATTGTCTGAAAACTGGAAACCTCGGATGTCAAAAGGTAAATCTGCAGAGCGAAAACAGAAGCACGATCCTGTTCTACTTCCACCTGGACCAGTCTGACACCTGCGTTGTGTAAATCTAAGAACGTCACTCTTCAAAGTGATGCTGTACTTCAGTCTGTTCTTCTGTGTGAATCACGACTCATTATTTTCACGTTAAGAGGATTCAGGAGCTCAGCTGGTTTCTGTGCTGCTGTCTGCGATGTGAAGAAACAGATCAAAGAGTGCTTATTGGAGCTCCAAGGAAAGACAGAATATAGAATCTGAGTAGTTATGAAACTCTAGGGTACACTGATTATGCTTGATCCTTGATAGTAAAAATAGCTTTGATTATTCAAGCCCAGCATGAAAATCTTGGTGTTGAAATCAAAACATGTAGATTTTCCAATGATGTAAGATAACAGTAAATTGGCTGAGATTGTTATTTTTCAATAATCAATAATCTTACATTGAATATTATATATCAAAAATCACTATATTTAGAAAATGTGTTTTTGCTTCTTACAGTCTTGACATCAAAAATGGTGGCCAAATAAGATTTAAATTTTGCATGTTATCTTGCCTCACAGATGTTCTTCTCCCTTCTGTCTACTTAACTCACAAACACAGGCTTGTGCTCATTTTCCAAACCACTTCAATGAAAAGTGAGACATAGGAAAGCATTTCCACTTTACAGGAACAGTTTGACACTTCACCATGGCACTTAGCTTGTCAGATTCAGCTTTTATTGTAATGGAGAAGGGATTATTGATGGAATTAAAATTGATGAATCAGCTCTTCAGAGCAGGAGTTTGGACTGTTTTCCACAGAGATGGGAGTCATTTAAGTTTGTGTGACTGCTTGAAGTATGTTACTTATCTAGCTGGTTATTTCCTCTGCCAGAGGTCATGTGAGCACTGGCATTTGTCTGCTTTTTTGTTTGTTTGTTAGCAGGATATCTCAAAAAGCTATGGACGGATTTGGATGAAATTTTGGAGGATATAATGTCAAGAGGAAGAAGTGATTGAATTTTGCAGGTGGTCAACCTGATGGTGGCGCTGTAATAACCACCTTTACAATTTAACCAATAAGTTTTGAACCATAAGTCATATTTTTTCTGGATTCCTTGAGTCTAGAAGCATCCAATCATATAGGCCACGCCATTTCCGCTAATTAGCATAAGTTATTTTGCACGAAAATAAGTGTGCCTGTGCTGTTTATTGGCCTGTCTGTACATGTACTTGATGTAAATCTCTTCTTTGTTATGTATCATTATGGGAAATCACATCAAAATTATGTTCCTATAAATTGTGCATTTTCTTGCAGTTTGCAAGGTTAAAACAGGACCTGTTTGACAGCAACAGCATCCTTACCTTCAGAAGTGCCAGGAAACACATGTAAATTGCAAGAAAATAGCAAATGCATAACATACAGAAGATTCATCTATACAGCTTGTTTATTAAAGCTTCAAGTGATGTAAACAATTTCATATTCCTATTTCAGAAAAGTGCTTCTACTGTGCTAAGTATGGAGAGGGCTCTGTGTGCAAGATAGATGAGGCCAGTAGAAAACACAAAAGTGTGTGTGTGTGTGTGTGTTTTAAATATTACTAATGTAAAAACAGAATGAAAATGACAGTTAATGAAAGTGCTCACAAAAATACCATCAGACTTGTCCATATCAATATAGTCTGAGTGGAGATGTGCTTCAACACTGGCTGATCAGCTACAGTAAAAGCTTGCAGGTGAGTAGCCGTGTATTCATGTTTGTATGTATATCCAGTGTTGGAATAAAAAAACTTAAACTGAAAATAAATTTTAAAAAATGTAAAAACAGTTTGGTAACAGAACTGAGACCAAACTTTGCATCCCTGTAATGCAGATCATTACTGCGGAAATTAGTCATCACCGTTCTTACGTGTCAAAAACATGTAACCATTAAGAATCATAAGCACTGACAACAGCTATAAGTCAACATGTAAAAAAAAATTAAAGGAAAATGGTAACAAAGCCAGGTCCAAGGGAGCAGGAGCATAAGCTTTGTTAAAGTCAAAGCATTCGGTATAACAGAAAAATACTCTTTGACCTTTGTCTAGAGCCAGACTTGAGGACAAGAAGTGTTCAGTGCACAGACCAAACCTGCACGACAAACACTACGAGAGCCTCCAAGAGGAGAGAGGTAGGGAGTACAAACTCACAACTACAGGGTGTCCCAAAAAAAATGTATACACACTTTGGATTGTGTCCGCGTTATCAGCAGTGCCTGGATCAGAACGGTCATCAGTTCAAACACCTGCGATACTTGTCTTCTTTAACTTGGATTATATAACCTAGATATATCTTAACAAACATTGTATTTATAATCATTCAGAGTGTGTATACATTTTTTGGGACACCCTGTATAGCTTGAAAGCAGCCAGTTGTGCACACTGGAAATTAAGGGTTAAATAGAATATCATCTTAGAATTCACAAGGGTTCACCTCAAACCATACACTGTTAACAATTTTAGGCATTTCTCAACATTACAAAATCATTTCAGGCACTGAATTCCGAGAGATGATACGATTTGCATCAACTCTGCCATTCACAATCATAATACATAATGTCACTGGTCCATATTAAATAATAATTGTATGGTCTTGTTTTGGATGAGAGCAGCTGGTGCCATACTGCTCACAGAAACAATTCTGGCAGGCAGACAGCATCATGGGTAACCAACCATTACACCACCTTCTCTTGGTCAGAAACCACTGTGGAGCGCAAGGCAGCAAAGGCAGTTGCTTCAGGAAGGGAAGACGTCCCTTGGGGATCAGGCAATAGGAAGCCAGATGAGACTCCCTCTTCCTCTCACTCATTGCTCTTCTTCAGCACTGAGGGGGTGCAGTCTGAGAAGGACCTGAAGGTAACAGGCAAGACAGGATGAAATTGTGCAGCAGTGGTTGGTTTGCTTTTTGAAGATGTTATTTGCTTTCTGTGTGTATTTCAGGTGTCATCTTTACCTGATGGGGTGCAGAGGCCAGCTAGCCTGCACCGGCGTGGGCCCCGCAGAGCTCGGGCTCATCAGCATTGCGCTGTAGATGTTGGCTGCCACCACCAGGATGCAGAGGAGGATCGGTCCAATGATGGCTCCCTCTATACCCAGATAGTATGCTCCGCCTGCTACCGCTAGACCTGTCAGATACGGGTGTCCTCCCCTGAGACAGAAATATGGAACATAATGAATTGTTGTTCTGCAGAGGAACATGTCAGTGCATAAAAAAAGACTGTTTTCTACCGTCGCAGGAAATGTTTTGCAACACAGTCCTTGTTTGTAAATGTGTGAATTCCTCGGACCATGTCACCCTGGCCCTAATGCATGTTTTTATCTCTGATTTCTGCATTATCATATACAGTGTATTTCAATATTGAAATACCACTCTGGGTGAGATAACCAGTGATCTTTAAGGTTTAATGAGTAAGGACATTTCTTAAAATTTGTACGCTACCTTATAACTGTATAAATTAACAATTTATGTGAATATAACTATACATGAAAAATCACTTAGGATCCTTTAAAATTAAAAAATTAGTGATTTCTTTTTTTCAATGTGTCTGTACGATAAACCTTGCTTGTATTAACAGCTGAGTATCCAGCTGTCTGCTATGAAATTGAATAAACTGACACTGTTTATTAACAGGATGAATTCCTTTCAGAATCATATTAGAGTAGCAACCAGGCTTGAATGCATCATACTAATAGCTGCAGGTGGGATGTTTAAACGCCAAATGCCAGTGTTCAGATTTATCTCTCCTCCAAGTGGAAACACAAAATATACACACACACAAGCTGATAACAGGACAACATACATACCCGGAGATGTCAGAGTAGATGGCTGTGTCCACAAAGTATGTAGGAAGCAGATGGCAGATCAGCAGCAATAGGGCCTTGACTCCTTCACCCTGTGCCAGCCACAGGTCACACACTGCCGGCACTGCTGCCCAGTATGTCCCCAGGAATGGCACGGCTCCCAGGATAGCAGCCAGAGCTGTGCGGACGGAAAGAGGAATTCAGAAAGGGAAACTATGGTCTGCGGCTTGGCATCTATCTTCAGGTATAGTGAGAGCACGATCACACTGACTCACCAGAGGGAATGAAGACGATGTTGATGCCAAAGATAGTGTGAGTGAGCCAAGTGTAGAGACCATAAAAGCCCGCCATTTTCAGAGAGGCATCAAACACTCCTCTTTAAAGCAAACACACACGCAAGGTCAACAAATCTAGCATTGTGCTTCATAATTTTTTGGATTCTGTAGATGTTATGAACACACGTGTGTTTTCACCTGATAGCCTCCTCCACAGACTGGCCTATGATATTGGAGGAGGATCCAGGCTGGGACAAGGGTGTCAGGTTGATGACCCATTTGACTGGTTTGTAGTACTCCCCACTGGAGCTCAGCAGGTAGAACAGAGTGGTCAGGAAGATCACCTGCAGGAGAAACAGCATAAACATGATTAGAGTCTCTCACACACACATACACACGCACACCCAAAAGTTGTGAACTGAGGTTGCAGCACTAACTGGCTGAAGACATGTTCAAACCAGATGAAGCATGGAAAGCTTCTGTCACAGCTACAACTTCATATATTTGGAGTTAAATGGTTTGAAGCAGTCCATGCTTCCTACCAGGCTCAGGGCAAAATTGAGCAGGGCCGTGCCGCTGTGGAACAAGACGGTGAGAAGTGTCGTCGTCGTGGAGATGAGAAGGCCGACGTTCATGCTCATCACCACCCACAAAGACTCCAGAATCTATAAAAATAGGACAATAGTGAACAGCCCCACAAACACTGCACAACCTTTATGTGAGTTATACATATATCACTGTTTTATGACCTGCAGCAGAAATGTCTCACACATACTTACAGACCACAGAGTCTCAATATTTTCCTGCACGAAGGAAGCAATGTCTTTCCAGTCCTGGAGGTCCACGAGCCAGCTGTTGTGTCTCTGGATGAACATCTTCTGACCTCGTTGGCGTCCAGAGTTCGTCACATTCTGGAATAGACGTACAGCATTTTGTGTGAAACTTTACCAATGAACATGTAAAGTGACTGTAGCCCACCATCTGGCCTTGAGCCCCTCGTAATACCTTAACAAACCAGGAGTGGTACAGTCTGTCCCAAAGCTCCAAAACCTGCTTCTCGATGACCGCTGTGTGGTTCACTTTGTCTCCTAACATCTTATGTAGCTGCATACACAAAAGAAGAGAGTCACTGCATTATATTCTGCTGAAACACTCTGTCTGATTTCTGGTTTTGTCTCCATTTTATGCATTTTTAAGTTCAGAGGAGGCAATAAGAAACATAGGCAGTTGGCATTCTTACCTTTTGTGTTATCCATTCTCGCCCGTGCTGATACACATTGGTAGCAGCGGAATTCAGAGCCTTCTGGACTACACGAGCCTCTGGAAGCCAACTAGAAGAGAGCAAGGCAAACATAAAGGGAGAAAGAAAGTGCAAGAAAATCCACATGCAAAACACAAAAAGTCTAAACTGTCATACTTTGCCCATTCTGGGTGGTTAGACACGGTCTCGTTGATGAGGTTACTGGTAACATCAACGATGTGAACACTCTCATGATGGACCTGCAAGACAATAACAAGGGCAGAAAGACGAAAGTTAATGTTAGTCAACACACTGTCTATACTCCTGAAATGCACTAAAAAAAGACACACATACAGTACCATTGCAGTGAGCAACAGAGCCATGAGCAGAGTCCCTGTAACCAGGAGGAAGATGATGAAGATGCTGATGATTTTATCCAGTGATCGCTCCAACCACACAATCATCTAAACAGAGGAGGAACACAGATGAGTAGAAAGAGAGGGGAAAAAAGGATGGAGAGAAAGTCAGCATCATTCTGGCAGAGTTAAGGACATAGCGAATGGAAACATGGAGAAACCCGTTTCCCAATGTGAAGATGCCAATTTGTATCTAAAGGTTCAGGGTTCAAAGTGGCAGCTTGTAGCAATGGTGTTGACTTAATTGACAGCCACAATATCTGCACATAGGAATGCACAGGTCCTTGCACTTCAGCATGGACACACTCAGGCTGTGTGCTGCTGTACGTGTGATAATCTTTCAGTGTAAAAATTACTTTTTTTTTTGCAAGGTGATAAACTCAGGTTTCTCAGTGCCCCAAAACTGCATCAACAGCCAATTTAAACCATCTTTTAATATCATTAATCTGTGTGTCTGCATGTTAATCTGTTATGATCCAGTTACTGGAGTAGGTGAAGAGACTCTGTTAGTGGACGCCTTTGAATCATGAGCCCATGTCCTGGTAGTTTGACATTATATTGGTGGCGACACAGCGTGGAAGTCAGTTAGTAGTTAACCCTGATTTGATTTGACTGACATCACCATCAATTTTTCAAGAGGGAACTGTGTACAATAATGTGAAACATTAAAAGCACAGATATAAAAATACACCCACTGCATCCAAGTTACACATTGAGGTACAATCCTACAATCCACCTGGACCTTTAAAGGAAAGTCTGCACAAATTCATCTTTTAAGAACATTTCTGAAATAGAATTTTATAAACTATCTACATGAAAAAGAATTACGCTTGGGAATATACCGATATATCCAGTAGGTCACGCAGCTAGCAAACAAAAAATGGAAACACCACACAAAAAGGAATTTTGAAGTGTCTAAATAAAAATTGCAATGTCAGTTTAACAGATAAGTTGAAAAGTGCTTAATAGGCATCAGATTTGGAAGCAGTGAGAAAGTCCATTAAATACAACACAAGGCCACAGATGGACGGAGTTCCAAATAAACCAAACAGTAAATCCCACAACTGTAGGAGCATCAATCACAGACAAATCATTTGTTACGGTAAATGGAAAGACTGGAAAGTCTGAAAATCATGACAACAAATTCCAAATACGGAGCAATGGCATCAGCAAAGAACACCAGTGACTTTTAAAATAACATTCATTAGTACAGAGTGATTATTAACATATTATAGTTGCTCAACACCACAAAAAAGATGGCATTAAAATATCTCACAAGTGAATCAGATCATACTTTACCACTTATTGCTAAAGCCAGTGTATAAAATAACTAACTTAGTATAAGCATAAAACTTGGAACCTTCGGCAAACTGCAAAGTAGCATGGGCTACAACTAGATCGGTGGTTCTCAAACTATTGTACATTTGCCATTGATGGTATGTGAGGCATCCCAGATGACTGGAAATTTCTGCAGTGAATCAAAACAATTGAAATCTATTGAAATTCTGTTATTGTAGCAAATTCATCACAAAATAAAATATAAATAAAAATTGGTTTAAGTAAGTACTTGAATGTTTTGGTTTGCTCAGAGGTGGTAATTGATTAAAAAAATCTCAGAAGCACTGATGTAGATCATTTATCCTTTAGGGAAAACAAAAGACACCTACACTGCTGCTACATCTGCTAGTCTGCCAGAAGGACAGAACAACAACACAGCATGATGGCCAAGCATAGCATCATTCAAAATGCTTTCAGGAACATGAGGATATAGACAATTTTCTACTACGGCCTTTCCAATCATCAGAACTTCACTGATTCTTTATGCTAAGTTAATTTCTATAGTACCTCCTTTAATCTTCAAACGTTCCACTACATACATTTCAGGATTTAATTACACAATAAAGATGAGCTCCTCTAAGATGAAACCTGGCCAAAAGCTGTATCTATTACTTTATGTTTCATATTGTTGGGTGTTTCCATTATTTTGTCCATGCTTAGCCCCATAAAATCTCTAAAAAGCACACCTCCTAACCTCCCAGGTATTCTTTCTGGGACCATGGCAGTGTTTCCCTAAATCTTCATTAAAATATTAAACTCAGGCGAAACCATCGCCATAAACAGAAACACTACACTCCCTCCCACTCTTCATCAGCCACCTCTCCATGCAGCTCACACACTCTGAAGCCAACCTGCCAATCAGATCACAGCAGGGAAGGTACGGACAGGGCCGTGAAGCTGATGGGTCCACCCCCCTGGCGTAGCTTCCCATAAGAACAAAAGCAGGAAAGCAGCAAGAGGACAATGGACATTTTGACAGTGGATGAGAGGGTGATGACAGTGGATGAGTAAAGCGCCAGTCCAAGCAGCTACAAAGTGTGCTCACGCCTACACACACACACACACACGCATTCACACATATAGGCAATTTCCTTTTTTTCTCGTTCTCTTCTTCATTTGCACACTTTCCCCTCTGTCCCTTCAGACCATTACCTGCTTGTTAAGCCAATGCCAGAGCTTGGGGAGGAGACAAAGAGACATTGGGAAGGTTATTATTGGAAAGATTTGTGCAGCGTCATCACATGTACCCATGCAACAACAACACGACCTCTGTTTGAGTACAGGCAACAATGGAATCAGGCAGTGGAAGGTGGCTGCAGGTCGTAGGGGAGTTCAGATCACCGGGCTGTAAGCCGTTGTGATTACCAACATATAATCAGACCAGGCCATAACTGAATCCCAAAAGACAAATCTGGAAGTATGAAGACTGTCAACCATGAGGCCATTAGTAAAATTAAAACTAGAACTTTAGGAGGATTCATCTGCTAACTGACCTGATTTGAAAAAATGTGATTTATGTGGCACTAAACCTAATCCATGTTGCTCAGATCCACCTCTATTTTCTCTAATCTGGACTCAGAGTATTTGAAAATTTACTTAATTCTTTTATACACTTTTTAATGCTTATTTTAGTTTACATTTAAGACTAATTTTCCCTTTAAATTTATATTTGCGGCCCTGATCTCTATATGGTTTATTTCCCATCCATATTTTAACATAGGAATCTTTTATCTTCTATAAATATGTACTATTTTAAGCCAAATTAAATAATTTTTTTTGAGAGTGTGGCAAGCAGTTAAATTATTTATCTTATAACATCTTTATCAAAATCTAGCTAGTTTTGAGTTAAAAGTGTATTTAAATTTTACATATATTTGCTGCCTTCAGGAGAATCAGGAATGTCTTAATTCTGAATTTTACATGTATGAGCAAATAATCCGTGAAAATTGAATTTCTGAGTTTTTAATACAGTTCTATTTATATTACATGAGATCCTTAATGACCTGCAGATATCCATTATTATCATCCAGACAGGCTTTAATAACTACTATCATCCTGTAATGTAGACAACAGTGAATATATGGACGCTAAAAGGATGTGCCAGTGTGAGTACATGTGTGTTTGGATCAGGACATGTAACATCCAGGGCAAAGTCACCCGCAGACTGGTTACAGGCTTTACCTTTGTATCAATACGCAGCAGGAACTGAGCAAGGCCTTTGATTGGCCCAGGCAGCAGGGCCTCATCTCGCTCACGTCCAAACTTTTCTAATGCCATCCACCACGATTTAAGCATCCGCTCAGCAAAACTCTTCAGGCCAAAGTGGACCACCAGCTTCTTCAGCACCCACACTAACATGTAAAAACATTCAAGGCAACATGCAAGTAAAGTAGATCTGTGAAAAACTGGGTGGTATGTGTCTTCAGCTGTTTGTGTGTGTGTTACCAGCCACAGGGATAGGCAGCAGCTGTAAGATCCACAGGTGGAGCCAGACCTGAACCAGCACTATGGCCCAGACCAGTAGAACAAAGTAGATATCGCTGGCCTTGTGTGGGCTTTTCTCTTTTAGGAAGAGGCCGGCTGGTGTGGGACGAGAATTGCGAAGGAACCCCGGGGTGGCAAGACTGGGACGAGGACCTATAGACTCCACTCGATCTTACAGGAAATGAGGGAAAGGAAGACATGCAGGAGGAGGAGACAGGAAAAACAAAACAAGGATAATAAACTTTGATTAGTTGTACCAAGTGGCCGAAAGCTGAAGCCAAAGCAGAAATGTCTTCAACTTCTCTCTTAAAATACAGTCAATATTTTTTCATGGGAAGTCAATGCTTCAGTAGCTAATTTTTCTTCTTCTGATTAGCATGTTGGTGGTAACTCTTATAGGGCAGTACTGTTTCTTTAGGATTGCACACCCAGTCGTTCGAGGAGAGGGAATCTCTCTTTGAATAGCCTCCTCTCCTGAGGTTTCTTCCATCTTCCTTATGTAATAAGGTTTTTGGGGAGGTTTTCCTCGTCTTCTTAGAGAGCTTGGGGTGGTTGGGAAGTGCTAATGTGTGGGTCTGTAAACCCCTTTGAGACATTGTATGTGATCCTGGGCTATACAAATAAATTTGACTTGACTTGACTTGATTTGTTTGACAGGCGTCTCAGCCATTTTCCAATTTGCCTGAATTTTTGTTTTCACTCCAGCAAACAGAAAAAAAAGACATAAAGCAATAAACCCAAATTCAGACTTACAGACTGATGTTTTTTTATAGTCTATAAACTGTACCTGTAATTTAAAAAAAAAAGCTTTTTATACACAAAGATGATTTAAGATAAGCCAGCTCACCTGCGGTCGTGTTTTCTCTGGGTTCAGTTTTCAGCTGCAGGTTGCTACAGGAAATCGCCATGTAGATTGTGTTAGCAGCAAATGATAACACCTTCCCTGACAGCTCTCCTGAGAGACGAGGGTGAGAGAAAGAACGCAAATTACGTACAGTGCAGATTATGAATAGTGCTGTGTGAAGCGCTGTGTGTATGTGTGTGCATATGTTCCATTCTGAATGCCTCGATATTTATGTTTAAGGTAAACCTTTAACAAAAGTGAGACTAGATACTTTCGAACTTAATATAAGTGCTGGATGACCTTAAAATAGCAAATTAATTGAATTGAATTAATGGTCATTGCAGGAGGTGGAGGCGCACATTTCCATTGTTGTGTTTACACAAGAGCAGATCTGGTCAACAACAATTCCTTTGCAGGGTTCATCTAACGCCATAATCACCATTGTAGTCATCACCATCTTAATCATCAAGTTTAATTTGAGCCCTTAAACCTTTAAGATATTCTATCTTCATACAGAATGTATGTATACTCTGTTGATAAAGGGTTCTCACCATACTAAATTTCAAAGTGTCTATGTATGTGTGTGTTGTCCTTCATCCTTACCTCTGCCGGGGACAGGTGGTTTCTCTTGTGAGCCCACAATGAGGAGTATAACCACAACTACAAATATGGGAACTTTCCATGAGCCGGTCAGAGACACTAAAAACAATGAAAAACAGGAGTAATAACCATAAATCTTCTTTCTGTGTTTTTGTAACCAATACAATATTTTGGTGAGATTCTGGTTATTGTCTTGTCTAGGAACAGGCCAAAATGTTTACTTATGAATAAGCTACACCATACTTTGTCTTACTGGAAACAGCTCATTTCCAAATGTGTACTACAGTATAAAATATAAGAATGACAGTTAAATAATTTTGGAGATAATATTGCATATTGTGATTAGAATAATAAAGAATATTAAGAATATTTTAGTACCAAGAGTTTGTCACATTTGTTCACAGCTCTGCAGTCCTCCTATTGAGAGCTCTCAGTCACATTTAACATTTCAGGCCTGAAGGTCAACACTTCTTTTCAGCAAGCCTTAATGATGCTATAAATACTAGAGACTGCTATGCTCAGTGTGTGTGTGTGCACTCTGTTCAGCAGATGTTCTGCACCTCAGCAAGAGATGCATGTTTAAGCCCAATATATACAACCCGCAAACATGTTATGCTATTGACAACCAATTTTTAAAACCTAACACTATATTTTAGTTTTTCTGTTATTTTGCGAAAGCCCGTAACCTGCCAAAATCAGATGTTTAGGTGATAAACCCACCTTAAAATTCAATGTTTCACCTGCTAGCACTTTTGGAATCAGTTTGGCCTGAAGCTTGCTTGCAGCTACCTGTCTGTATCATTGTAGAAAATTTTAAGAAAAACCTTCCCAGAAGCAAACAGCTAGCCTACATAAATATGAAACTTTAACCTGCATGTTTCAGCAGGCCTGCCAGGCCTCCCCACCTCTCCCCACTCACCCAGGTAGAAGAGCAGGACAGCCCAGACGGGAAGAGCCAGAGCCCTCAGGTAGTGCTCAGTGTGGGAACTCCACTTAAAACACACAGCCAGCAAGTAGCCCACCACCACGGTGCACACCTGGGAGACAAACAGAGGAGTGAAACAATGATAATCAGAGAAAGGACATGATGGAGTAGACTAGAATAAGAGGACGACTCCTGCTCAGTACACGCATCCTTCACATATTAACAATAAATATTTCAACAGTGTTTGCTGCTACCTACAGTAAATGCCTCATAGAATAATACTTTTCCAGAGCTGCTGCACATTTGCAAAACTTTTAATGCCTTTGAAATGATGGAATTGATGTGTCATAGCAAAAGACAGCTGCTGCTTGGTAGAAGTGTGACACTCCGGTCTGTAATCAGCTGTTTACCACCACAGCTTTTACTGGTTCTGTTCCACACAAAGACATCTTTGAATGTAATTTGATATAGCATCTATTATTAGACAGAGACCAGCTTCAGTCTGCTTCTGCATTTAGAGAAAGGCCAGGCTGTCTGGGGAGGAACATTTAATGTAATTTGTTTGTAGTTAAGGTGTGGTTGTCTTCGAATCAGATCAGACCCCTGGAGCTGTCTGCAGAAAATTTGATCAGCTGACATACAAACTAAGATAATGTTCCAAGAAAACTATTTCTGCATCAAGGTTAAAGGATTTCTCATTAAAGATTTTTAATTGAGGCACATGGCAGCTGAAAACCAGTCTGCTTTGAGACATCAGGGTGACCCCCACATAGCTCACCTCATCCACAGTGTCACCCACTGAAAGCTTTAATCATTATTACAGCGTGGCGTGCCCAGTGGCCTCTGTCCATTCACTCACCCACATGGCGTGGAAGCAGTCGAGCGCGCTCCCGATGATCCCACAGATGTGCCCGAGGATCACCTGCATGCCGATGACGCTCCAGAACAGGTAGAGGAAGTAGAGCAGCGGCGCGCCTGTACCGATCACCAGCAGCACCGTGAGCCTCTCCAGGACCAGCTTGCCCATCGCCTCCATCCCGTAGTTCACGCACCACACTGGGACCAGCAGGGTCCCCACCACGATGGGAGTCCCGGTGTCTTGCAGGCCGCTGAGCCAGGAGCGGCCAAGCCGGGCCAGGGAGTGTTTGAAGGGATGCAGGAAGGTGCCGCAGAGCACAGCCCACAGCAGCGGGCGGAGGAAGGCCTCCAGGATGAAGTAGACCAGGACGGCCGCCCCGCAGCAGATGGCCACGAAGATCATCGCCCCGGTGTTGTAAAAGGCCTGTTTGATGTTCTTGTCAAACTTGAGGGAGGAGGGCTGCGTCAGCAGCTGGCTCATCATGCCCACGGCCGGCTGCACGCTTTCGGAGAAGGACACGAAGTGAGACCGGACAGAGTGAGGGCTCTCCGGCGGAGAGACAGCGGCAGCCTCCGGCCCCGCGTCATCCTCGTCTGCCATCTTCCACGATTACGCCTCGATCCGTAGTCTACCGAGAGATCCACGCGTGAAGCAGGAAAACATGTGACGTAATAGTGAGGAAGCGCTCAGAGGTATAATGGGAAATGTAGTAAAATAATAATTACAGTCTAATATAATAATAATAATAATAATAATAATAATAATAATAATAGTAGTAACCTAGAGTATGTGTGTGTATGNATAATAATAATAATAATAATAATAATAATAATAATAATAGTAGTAACCTAGAGTATGTGTGTGTATGTTTGGATAGAGAATATGTGTTGAATGGGAATCAATGAGGTGGGGATGAGAGTGAGAAATATGGGTGTGACTGGGTAGATGACTGGATGAATTGTGTGGGGAGATGAGTGTGAAATTATAAATTTGTGGATTAGGTATTGTTTGTGTATGTCTGGGTAATTTGGAGAGAATTCTAATTTATTTGGAAATAATGGAATCTAATCCTTGTTTGATAGGAGAGTATAAGTAAAGCCCCTTGGTGGAAGGCATGAAATTCAATCAAAATAATTTTACAATAAATAAATAAATAATAATAATATAATTAAAAATTGTGATTTCTAGGTTACAATTTAATTTTTTTTTTTTTTTTTTTNTTTGTATATTATTTAATATTATTCTTTCAAAGATGATTTTACTTGACTGCAGTGACAGACTTTTTTTTCTTAATTTTCAACTGGATTTATATAGTTTTTCTTCATAAAACACTGTGTAAAAGTTTTTTTAATTGATAATAAATAAGTATAATAATAAGTGTGAGGCATATTAACATATCGAACCACTTTCAATCACATCAATACAATAACAACCAAAGGAAAAGCAGTCCAAGCAAAATGGAGAGAAAAACCACATGCTCACTCTCCACCAGTGAGAATGTGGTTCATAAAACTCTGGATATATTATGAAATAGTACAGTGAAATGATGTTTTTTTTTTTTTTTTTTTTTTTTTTTTTTTGTCCTGTGGAAAGTTAATCATCACTGGTACATACAGTAGGTACTTCAAGTCCTTTAATGTTCTCAGTGATTCCTGAGTGCATGCAGTATTTCAAAGACCGGTTTTCTGGCATAAGTAGTCCTCATATATTTTCTAAATTTGTGTAAGCTATCATATACAGTATATTCAAAATAATTTGACTATCCTAAACTATAATACTACTCTGCTATTAGACCTCCTGTCTGAATGTACTGAGGCTTCACCAAGACCAAAGTTAGCTTTTCATGACACTAATACAGTATATGCTCAATAATAATACGAGCTCAGTATAAAGATTATACTGTGTATGCTCTCTAGCTTGTTTAATAAATCTATTACAGTGTCTCCGTGCAAAGCACACACTTAACAGTGGTAGTGGCATCAGACAAAATTATTAGTTTTTTTTATTGCTTCTTCTTATCAACTCTTCTATAACTTGTTATGGGGTTCCCATTAGCAAGTAGAAAGTGAGTGCTACAATGAGCAGTAAGCAGAGGGGCGAGTTGAATGTCTGGTAGGCTGTAGAAGGCATAAAGATGTCCTCATACTTATAGATACTGATCATGTGGTCACTCACTGGTGGAGAGTCGATGTCATGCCTTGTGATGGAACCTGTTGGAAAAGGCAGGATGGAGTTAGACAGCAGAAAAGGTAGAAAAACTTCAACAGTGTTGACTTAAATGAAGACTCAGAGATGCTGAGACAATCACCTTGTATGGCAGGTCCCCATGCAAACAGGTAGTACCATGACAGGTGTAAGTCCACAAGTGTTTCCTCTCTGGGGACATACAAGGGTCTCTTGAAACGACAGGTCACCCGGTTGTTCTCAAAAATGCCCTCCTCATCCCTGGCTGGGTTCCTCTTGATCTCCTTGGCCCACTGGCCAACATTATAGAAATGATGAATCCGCACCCGTCCGTTATCATCATGGACGCAGCCCATGACATCGTCTCCTCCCTTTTGAGGAGACGAGCAGATAGGGAATGAAGGAGTTTTCCCAAAACTTTGGGGAATAAAAAGTTCCAGGTATAGTATAGACTATATAATCTACTATTTCCAGAACATGTAATT
The DNA here is from genome assembly GCA_014773175.1 of Lucifuga dentata. NCBI lineage: Eukaryota > Metazoa > Chordata > Actinopteri > Ophidiiformes > Bythitidae > Lucifuga > Lucifuga dentata. The sequence continues at coordinate 102,896 of VXCM01002269.1, forward strand.
GTGACAGAGAATATATGATGATGTTTTATTAGTTTAGATTTAATGAAAGTACCTTAACATTGCAGTCAGTGTTTTCTGTCAAAGCTCTGACACACAATTACTGGATTTATTTACTTTGCATGATACTGGAGACAAACTCTGATTCTACAATAGTTTCTTTAAATTATTAATAGGACGGCTAAGATGAGTATTTTGGTTATTATCATCACCATATCCGTTTCAGTGTAAATAATTATAAATTGTTTGGGGAAGAAATGCTAATAATTTAGCAACTGCTTTGCATTGTTAAAATACAAACAATGCACAGTAAAATAAAACCCCAGAATATGATTATCTAGATATTAGACAATTAATGAGACATTTAATACAGCCCAGTTCCAATATTCAATTCATAAAACACAAATGAGTGTTGTCCCTGAACTGGACACAGGAGTATTTAAATAGAGTTAGAGAGGTTTTGCAGTTTCTCACCATCTTCTTATCAGAAGAGAAACCCACAGCCACCCAGCCATCTGTGTCTGCACTCATCTCATACTCCACATCTGTCCCAATGCGGCGGTAGCTCAGAAAGTAGTCACATGTCTCTGCATCACACCCTGGCTTACCGTACCTGGACAGACACAAACACACGGTCCACTTTTACTCTAAAGTGTTGCTCTACTAAACACACAGCAGATCAGATAATAAAACAGTACAAGCATTGTGAGAAAGCTCTTCAGATTAATTTCCTCAAGGTTTTGAAACATGAAGACTAGACAGTGGATTGTCCCCTCTCTGCTCCTGCTCATTCAATTTAGGACACCACAGCAGAGATGAAGGAGCCTGAGGGAATACACAGCCCTGTTTTTAGAGAGAGTGGCTGAGATATGAAGGTATACAGAAGGCAGATCCTGCTCTCACCTTATACAGCCTTTGGTTATTCCACAGTCACTGACTTTGATCTTGGCAAAGGGATCCACTGGTGGGGCGGTGGGGAACGGATAACCTGCAAAATTAGCAGTTGTTAAACATATCTAACATGGAAAAAAGAAAAAAANGGTTTGGGGTGTGCATTCCCTGCCTGGGTGCTGGCCTGGGTGCTGAAAGGCTCTGCACAGCAAGTCCTGTGTGTTTTTCTATGGTTTGACACCAGTTATCTAAGTGTGTGTGTGTTATCTTAGTGTGCGCGACATGAAAACAACCCCCCCANCCCCCCATCCATCCGTCTTTGTAGACACAAGTGGATCCCTACCGTCATCGGACAGATATCTGGACTCCAGGAACTCGGAGGCAAAGGTACTGTAGGAGTCCTTGTGAGGCTCCTGGTGACCCGGCTCTCCGTGATCCCCGTGGCCGGTCCGGAGCGCTCCTTCATCGGTGGGGCTCGACGCGACCCCCCGCCATCCATTCTGGATGAGCAGCACCAACAGCTGCACAAGCCTCCGCAGGAAAATCATGTCTGATAATAAGAAACAATTAAACCACCTAAAGTAACCTCAAAACAAACCGGATCTTCATTGTGGACTGGATTTCAGGGTCTTCGCAGGAAACCATCTCAGCGTCAGAGAATCATCTCAGCATCCTTTTTGCCCGTTTGTTAGCGGTGATGTGGGGGGATGCAGCTCCGTTAACCGTGTGATTTGCAGGCTAATCTAAGGGTAAATTAGCCAGATTCGTAATCTTACGCATCTAATTCGACCACACGTCTTTAATCCTCTTGGAAATCCGAATCAAGAAGCCACTCTGCGCGTTAATCCTGACATTTTCCAGTCGGAGTGCTGGACGAGTTGAATGGTTTCGTCCGGCCTCTGTCCTCCTGCTCAGTCACTGTCTGCACCATCCAATCGGGAAGCGCTACGTGCTGCTACCGGATCAATAAATTGGGTTTTAAGGTCTTATATGATTTCTAATCACTTTCCGGATAATTGTTAAGAGGTTTATTCTCCATCCACTATATTTATTTTAAATATATTTTTAGCAGTATAAAATAAACCACATTACATTTAAAGAGACACCCTGTTTAAAAGGGGAAACAACACTTCAATTCAGCTTTAAATTGCGAATTAAATTCTGAGCCGCAGACTGATAATGTCAGCAATTAATCTGGAATTTATTCCTACACGGAAACCCATGAAATCAATAACCTGTGATGGCGCCTGATAATTTTATTGATAAGGTATAATTTAGACAACATATTTGGATGTAATATCTTAAACATAAATTGTTTTAACCCCCAGAGTCTGTCATGCACTCTTCGTGTTCAGATTTTCAGGTTTAGGAAAACTGTTTGTGTTTGTATATTTTGACTTATGGGATGCTTCGGGCTGATTTTTCCCTTTAATGAATACAGTCAAATCATATGGAGGCCAAACTAACCTCAAATTCAAACATTAATTAGTTGGTTGGTTTAGGGTGGAAGCAAAGAACAGCTTTCAGTCATTTCAGATTGTTGATAATAAGCAGAGGAGTGGAGGTTCAGGCCATTGACAGTACAGACTGAGAGTGGACAGTGGCATTTTCATCTGCAAGCCCAGAAACTCTGGCTAAGTGCTCTTGAGCCAGGAATTTATCTGAAAATGGTTTCAGGAGCAATAAGATACATGTGACCCCACCATCTGACCTTAAAGGACCAGACTGGTGATCGTGCATGTTGGAGCCTAATATATTCAGTTTTCATACAGGTAATGTTACTGACAATCATTTCTCAAAGCATACTACTGAAACAGTGAATTAAAAAAAAAAAATTCTACCTTTCAGACCGCTATTGGTTTCAGTTCATTCTGGTATGCTATTAAAATCAACTTGTTGATACTTGGAAACGTTCTTGGGATAGGTAATCCATCATTGTGAACAAGACGTGTATTCAGGTTTTTTTTTTCAAAGTTATGTAATTTTAGTGTTTAAGTGCAATAAAAAGTGCAGAGTGAATGTATGTCTCCACCAGGGAATATAGTCCCAAAAAAAGACCTGTGTTTATTGAAAAATTTAAACGACCATGACTTCATAAGGCTGCGTAACTATTAGCAGGTGAAACATCAACTTTTAAGGTGGGTGTATCACTTGAATATTTAATTTTAAAAGATTAAGAGATTTTGCAAAATATTAGGAAAGCTGAAACGGTTTTATGCTTTGGGAAATGGCTGTCAGTAACGTAACATATGAATATTGAATATATTAGGTTCAAGCATGCAAAATGACTGGTATGGTCCTTTAAAGAAATCCATACAGTAGATATGTTGGGAGACATCTGGATACACAATGTAAATGGTTGAATATGTGCATTGATTGAACTGACCAAAATGGTAAACCTTCTCAAAAACATCCTCTGACCATCCTCGCTTATATTTTTTTAATTTTTTATTTGTATCTGCATGCTTTGTGTCTCTCTGTGGATGTACAATGTTCTGCCACTTGATGGTGATATAAATCCACAGTTTGAGCTTTATATCAGTCTGCTATACGATTTTCTGCTTAGACTATTTCAATTTCCTATTGATTGTGTTTTATCAGTGGAAAACACTGGATGTTCACTAAATGTATCAACATTTTTATTTCAAGATGAACTTTATCATGAAATTTACACCTCTTCTTCAGAAATACAGAAGAGCACAAGACTGAGATCACTTTTTTAAGACTTCTACAAATCCTCAGGGANGGGTGTTGTTTTGGATTTTTTTTTAAAGAATCTCAACTGCATCTCTCACCACTGCATGAGTGTTTAAGCCTTCTTCTTCTGTGACTCATAATATTCTGTGAAAGTGAAATAAGTATTTTTTTTTTTTTTTTTTTTTTTTTTTNTTTTTTTTTTTTTTTTGCACTAGATCTGTGCTCCAGTCATCACCCTTCTGTGTTTCCCTCATAACTTCAATATTTCATGAGTCAGTCCATGTGTCTGCACTGAGTAAACATATCTGGAAAAATTAATTCAAAGCTCGTTTGAAAGGTTAACAGAACATCTCATAGGAATGCAAATCAGTCCGTGTAATCTGAATGATTCAAAATGGAAGACTTGACAACCAGAATCAAACCTAGCATTTTTCCAGTTAACAGTGCTTTTGTAAGAGATTGTTTAACACAGTCGACTGCAGATATTACCCTTGTTTATCACCAAACTAATGCCACATTTGAAAATCTAACTTCAAGAAAAACATCTGTTTTGTTGAAACACAGAATACAGAAAATTAGTCACACTGTTTACTTTTGCTTGTTATTTGGCTCAAAGATACCAACAGTGTCAGTAGTCACAGTTTATAGAGGGAGAGCAGGTGTGGGAACCTGGAGCAAAGCAGGGAAACGGTGCAGTTCATGTTTGTAGCCTGTAGGGGACGCTGGTGTAACACAAAGTGAGACAGACAACACATTTAGGCCGGTGCATGACCGCCAGACTAAGTGTGGCCGTCATGCACCTAAACCTAAATTTGTTCTAAAACATATAATACATAATCATGTTTACACATGTTCCTGCATCTGTCTGTGTGCACATTTTGTGTGTTCACATTTTGTGTGTATGTGTGTCTGTGTGTGTGTGTGTGTGTGTGTCAGTACATGTTTGCATCCATACTACAGTTTACACACAGGACTGTGTCCACTTCTTTGAGAACTTCCACTCATGCATGTAAAATAAATGTGTTTTTGCATTGTTTTTGTGTGCACGTATGTATGTGTACACATACAACAGAATGTGACCTTTAACCCCTCTTCTCCTCAGCCTGTGTCTCTCTGCAGATACAAATCAACATGATCAATCACTTGTCTTGTTCCCGATCCGTCCAATTATCCCTCGTTTATCCTCTTATTATTGCCACTTCTGGCACAGAAATCTCTCTCTCTCTCTCCCTCTCCCTCTCCCTCTCTCTCTCTCTCTCTCTCTCTCTCTCTCTCTCTCCTTCCCAATTACCATTCTGTGTAGGGGGCAATGCTTGCTGGGTAATGAGGGACTCTGGGCATACCTATCTTAACTTAATAGCCTTAAAGGGCCACTCATTAACATAAACTCTCTCTGTTACACACACACACACACGTCCCCACATATCATGCCAGAGAGATGGAGTGACAGAAAGACGGAATGAGCATGGGGCTTGATAGCAGCAGTAAGAGAGAGAGAAAGAGAATAAGATGGGAAAGAAGAATGGGATGGTGGGAGAGAGGTGGAGGAGGATTGGATGGGGGGTGGGATGTNGGGGTCTGGTAAATGTCAGCAGTGTGTCTCCTGGGCCTGAGAGACGAGTTAGTGACAGGAGAACAATGGCCACTGGATCCATTCAGAAACACAGCTGCTGCAAGTACTAGCCTGGATCTGTTTTCTGCTTTGCCATCAACCTGTATTTGTAAAAGCAGACACAAGCGCATACACTCACAAATTAATACTAAAATGTGCGTCTTGGTGCACATACAAACACAAGCTCCTGTGCAATTGTGCATACACACACACACACTCAGTAAGCCCTGGATGTTATGTGGGATCAGCAGTGATGCGGACGGCTTAGTCGGGGCTGTCTGTCAATAATGGCCCCTGCAGACAAAAACTGGCCAATTGAACTGAAGTCCCTCATACTCATATCTGCCTCTCCTCTCCCTTTCGACATATTTCTGTTACCTTACACCCCCACTGCCAGGTTTGACTGCATATCTGCTGTTTGGTTAAAAATATCTCTGGATATCCTCTTTATTTTGAAGCATAGTTTATAAAATGTTTTAAATCTGCTGAGGTATCAGTGTCAAGGTTACGTCTGATTCCCTTGTATGCCGCAAGAGTAAACCTTAGTTTTGTCTTTGAAGTCTCTGACATCTAAACTCTAAATTGGACGCCTCCCATCTCATTTGCTGTCAGAGAGTAGCTAGATCACTTATCGACTCAACCCCACTTATAACATCAAGCTATTACCCCTGTCTGTTAACTCTCTCCCACATAGGTACACATGCTCACACACTCGCACAGTTAAAAGGTAGGTCTACAATCTAGCTGCGGGGTNCCCCCCCCCCCAAGGCTTCATTTAGGAGCCATCAAATCAATTTACTCACAAAGAAGAGTAAGCACTATTGGCATGGCGGCATAGCATGCATTCCCCCCCAGCCCCAAACACAAACCACACATACACATGCACACACACATCAATAGACACTAAAACACACATCTGTACTGGTATACACATATTACAGTTATTGAGTAACACTTTGTAACAGTGATCTATGAACAAAAGCGCGCCTGTCTTTCTGTATTTGCATACATGGTTGTGTATGTACAGATTGTCTATTGGGGTCTGTGTGTGTATCGAAGGTTGAAAGGTTTCATTGTGCTAATGATGTGTTTGCTTCAGAGATAAGGAGGCACAGATGAGACATCTATCAGCGCTCGTTAAACATCTCCAACTGTTGTGGCTGTGAACACACACACACACATGCAGACACAAAGAGGTGCACGCTCACACATTGATATGCATACACCACATGCGTGTGTACACTGACGAACAGAAGAAATATTTAAGCTTGGAATTTGTTGGCTCTCACTCGAGTCTCTCATAAATTTGTCTCCAAGCATGTGAATGAGTCTCAAAACTTGTATTGACAACTGACTTAAAATGCTTGTTGTCAGTAGACTTATCCATTGAGCTGTGGCGCTGCCCTCGTGCCATGCAGAGAGGTAGACTGGCCAGGGCCTTAAGCAGTGATTATGGTGTTGGGCAGTGGGAGCTGGGGGCCATTCTGTCATTAGTCTGGTTAATCAGAGCCTTGCTCCAGGTTAAGCTCCACAGCCTCAAGAGACAGGCTGATGAGCTGAGAGTCGTGCCCAGCCTACAGTTCCCAGGTCTGGGCTCCAGCGGTTCCACTGGCCCCTGCCTGCTCCAGCCAGTAATCTATAACTCTTCCCTGGAGCACCATGCTGAAGCTCAGCCTCCTGGACAACACTGACACATGATGCATGGTAATGAGACACACAGTATGACACACTGTCTCTCACACACATGCACACACACACACACACACCTGTTTGCACACACCCACACTTGTCACTGATGCAGTTTTACCAATCATCATTGAGTTTCTATGAGTTTGCTCTGCCATGGCTTCCAAGAGCAGTGTATTATGCTCGATAACACTCCAAAACATGCTAATTCTCTCTGTTCTTCTAGTTAGCTGTGACCTTGACTGAATGACCAATGTAATTCAACATCTAAATGCTTAATTAGCCCTGTCCATGTAACGTAATAATAACCAGCTCAGCAGAATGACTGTATAATGACCACTGGGACTATTGGGTTTTCAAAAAGGAAATATATACACACACACATATGTGTATACACAAACAAATTCCCTTGGGTCACAAGGGGCCTCAGCGCAGCAGGGACCCCCCCAGAGAGGTGTATCTGAGGCAAGCCTGCCATTGGCCAGCCACTGCTATCCCAGCATCCCCTGTGAGCTCATTAGCCCCAATCATAACCACTTCCCTATGTCTACATTGCCCTCTTCATCCATCCCCACCCTGCCACACACACAAATTACACTCTTCATCAGGATTGGACGGATGGTGCGAGTCTATGTGAGGGGGTGTAACTGCAAGAGTGCATATGTGTATGTGTGTTTAAAGGAGAAGGAAGGTCGGAGAGCCCTGTGAGGCCCCATTGTGTCCCAGCAGACTTTGCAGACCCTAGTAGAGCGGGATAGAAGAAGACGAGGTGAAAAGTAGGTAGAGGAAGGTTAACAACTGTGTGTTCAGGTGATGAAGAGGATGACCAGGTTTCAGCTTGGGCCCTATACTGCTGTTTTGTACTGTGTGACCCAGATGGGTGGTGAGAGAGAGAAAGTGAGGAAGATGAGGGGAGGCAGAAAGAGCAGAGAAAGAGATAAAGAAAGAGGCTTTTCATTTTAAAAATGAGCGCAGGCTGCAGACACTGGAAGGACCCCAGAGAACCACAGAATGGGATGAGACAACAAAGAGCCCCATCATCAGTATAGTGAATAGATCTGTCTATCTATCCCTTTCATCTCCCTTTCTCCCTTTTTGCAGCATCTCTCCCTCTTAATCAGCCTCTCATTGTGCCATTAGCTGAACCTGTAGTCTTAATCAGAGCCTTGGCACAGACATCACTATCCACTGCCCTTCTCACACACACACATGCGCACACACTAAATAAACACATTTTAATGCGACACCAATCATGTCTTCTGCTCAATGAGCCCTCCTCCCCTCCCTCTTGTAACCCGTAAACCACAAATAACACATGGGACACCCATCTCTCCCGTCCATCAGCCAGCCAGCATGTCTTAAAATTATGTGTGTATGTTCATGTGCATCCCAGGGGGAGGGAGGATGATTTTAACTCACTAACCTGATCAACCCCATCCTAACTCTCTCTTATATGAATACTGTCCACACAAACACACACATACACACACAGCCATTCACTCATCCTATCCATGTCCGTGAGTGTGTATTGATAATGGTCATTAGCATATTTATGATCATTGCCAGCCTCTTATTGTTTGTGTGCTCCATTAATCTTCATCTGCTGCCTGCCGACTGACAGCTCAATCTAACAGGCCATCGCTGGGCAGTGGGCACAGAAACAAGCACACACACACACACACACACACACACACTAAGCATGCATAGTTCTACATAAAGCCTACTTGCATTGACATCTGAGGGGCATTGTTTCACATATGCAGAGACACACACACACATTCACACAGGCAGCATGATTGGCGTTCACCCCTGTGAAGGTAATCACCTGAGGTTAACCTCCCCAGCTGTGTGGAGGTGGTTCAGCTTCTCCTGTGCAGCATTGGGCATCGTACACGCCAGATGTGAGTTCCCTCTGGTCTATAGGTGGGTGATGGTGTCCCTTGATTATAACATACTAGCCAACCTTCCGTGTACCTCTGCCAACACACGCATGCATCAAACACACCTTTGAGTATTTCAGTCATGTCCTCTCCACTATGATCGTGGTCACATGGTCACCCTAGCCACTTCCATCTATTCTGCTACACAAGCCTCCGTCAAACCACAGCTGCAGGCCAATGTTTTTCCCTTTCTTCCAAAGGGAAAAACGTGGCAGAGAATCTGAACAATGCAGCCAGTTAGAGTCACAGATAGTAAGTAAAAAGTACAGTACATTTACAGTATTAAAGTACAGCCAATATATTCCTGAATATTCCTGATGTGCTTGCTGAGTATTTTCAATTTGGGAGACTTTCAGCTGTAGTTACAGTTCACATTTTCCACTCAACATAAGATCAGCAATTAAAAGTGTTGTCAGAAAACATCTTTTATCCCTAGATAGTCCTTTTCAAGAACTCTGAAAAAGCTCAATGACACAGTGAGTTTTAGACATTATCTAAAGCAACATATATTTCCTCACCTGATCTGTAATCAGGACAATCTACACTCTAAAAAAAATAATGTCTGTTCTCAACAAAGAAAATGAATACAACAATTTGTGTCAAGCTTTACACATTGTGCTAATATCTGATTTAAAAAAGCAGACAAACCATACAAACTATACTGAGTAAGATAAATTAGGTGTTTAACTCCTGGAAGAATGGGGATCAAATCCCAGACACTTGCTTCAGTAGACACACCCTCATCAGCCCATAATGGGGACGGACATGCCCACGGGAGAGAGAGAAAGGGGGGGGGAGGGGTACTTCCCATAGCAGAGAAACAGCTACAATGGGACAGATATGGAAAAGATTGGTAAAGACATGCCCAAAGGACAGGAGAAACACACCCGTTTCTGAAGAGACACGCCCACATCAGACCACAGTGGGGGGGAACGCCCATAAGAGAGAGAGACAGAGAGAGAGAGAGAGAGACCTCCAAAAGGAAAAAAGATACACACCTGTTTCAGCAGAGACATGCCCACATTTGACCACAATGAGAGGAACATACCCACATCAGCAGAGACATGCCAATAGACAGACGTGCCCACACTGAAAGCGAACGCTCACAGGAGAGACACGCCCACAGCAGCAGAAACATGCCTACCTTGGCCACGCCCTCAGTGAGGCATATCAAAAGAGGCACGCACACATCAAGATATACGCATCCAGCTCATATTACAAATGTCTGTTGTAGCTTTTTCTTCGAGGCTTTGCTCACAAGGCAGGAGTTAAGTTGTTAAATTGTAATTCAAACTTGAATCACGTTATGTGGGTGGGACTTCAAAGCAAAACTTAATTTGATCTGTTACCGCAACTTAACTTTTGTTTTTTATGAATAAATTATTGAATTAGAGTTTAAACTAGTCGTAAGTATGAGTTATCAAGTGATTACTTCTGTTACTGTGTCAACACAGCTCATTAAAATGAAGCTGTCAATTCTACAAGTTAACAAAATTAATGAATTAAAATTTAAATTGTGCAGCACTGCATTTATTCAAGTGATGGGTAAAGCTGCACAAAATTATTTTTAGAGTGTACAAGATATTGGAGATATGTTGATATCTTTGCTGATGCTTTAGAATGTATCAAATTTCACAGCATTAATATTTTAAGAATGAGAGAATTTCTTTAAAATTAATGCTTTTTTGAAACCTGTTTACCTTTACATAAGTAAAATTTTGAAGAGAAGAATTTACTACTGGATTATTTTCCATTGTGGCATTAATGACCTTTAATTAAATAAATTTAAATGAAGAATTTGCATACTTTTTCCACTGGTTAGTACGGCAGACATTCTGTTTGTTTGTGTATACAAGATGACAACGTGTTTGTGTGTGTGCACTCACGTAATGTGCACTCAAATATTAATGTGTTTGTTTTGAGTCAGTATGACTGACTGACTCACAGTTGATTACTGGCTGAATGAGTGCTGGAAGCGAGCCAGCTTCAATGGGAGGTCTGCTCTCTATTTGGCTCTTCTTTCTCTTCTCTTTCTGACCTCCTCCTCCTCCTCCTCCTCCTCCTGCTGCTGCACCNTCTTCTTTCTCTTCTCTTTCTGACCTCCTCCTCCTCCTCCTCCTCCTCCTGCTGCTGCACCTCCCTGCTGCTCCAGGAAGAGCAACCAAGGAGTCAGGATATCTGTGCATGTGTGCGCTTGCATCTGTGTGTGTGTGCGTGTGTGTGTCATACAGCCTGTTCTGCTGCAGTAGTCACACTAGAAAAAGGACGACACAAAAGAAAATTTATGTGCTAGTGTTATTTTTAATAAAACTTGAACCATAAATCTTAAAGTTGAAACTTTGATGATTCCTGTCTTATCAGCAAATTACATATTCCTGTATCGGAACAGTGTGTATAAACAATATCTTAAGTTTTTTGTTTTTTGTTTTTTTTAACTGTTATCTTGTGTTGTTTCTTATCTAACAGGACTGTGACCATTACTTCAACTGTACAACTGAAACAACCAAAATGAAATCAAAAAATTACTGATAAACCTACTGTGAATTAGAATGTGTCTGATGTGTGAAATCTATGGACTCTTCTATCTTTAAAACTACAAGGAGTTTTAATCTACAACATGCAGAGTAGAGCGAGTCGTTTATGCTTCTCTTTCCTGGACCATAAACCTGTTTTTTATTGAGGCTATCTATAATATTCCACTATCAGAGATTATGGAAGTTTTATTGTAATCTTCCACAGTGAGCACAGTTTTATATAGTGTTAGTAAATCATTCCTTTCTTCTGTGATATTAGCTTGTAAGACTGGTCGCCTGTGCGTGTACAGAGCTGTGCAGTGGTAACATTTATGAGCTGTTAGCTAATATATTTGAATACTTTATGGCAGCTGTAAAGTCTGAAATACATAATTTGCTAACATGTTCCATGTAAAACAGCTCTTAAAAATGAGCTTTGAATACAAATGCAGATTTCTTGTTGTTTAAGCATACTCTATCATTCATGAGCACGAAAGCTCTTTCTTTAACCCATTACAGGAAAAGCCTTCCTGTTTGGAGCAAGATTTTAATGCCTCTGAGAAAAATCAAACCACCAGCAAGCCACCAACTCAAAGAAACATCACAGGAAACATTCATTCGTTCATTCATTCGCTCGACTGAAATTGAGCTCGAAAAACTACTGTCACCAATGTAGAGCAGAAGTACAGAGTGCATGGGATGCGTTGGGCTATTTTCGACCCAACAAAAAAAAACTTGTTCTTAATTAAAGGAGAATAATTGTTAAATTTTAAAAATATTTTCGTGAATCCATTTTATTTGTGAATAATTTGCCACAATAACAGAATTTCTATAGATTTAAATTGTTTTGATTCTCTGCAGAAAGTTTCAGAGTTATCTTGCATACCACCAGCGGGCATTTCATGTACACAAAGCACAGTTTGAGAACCACTGCATTAACGCATTCATATGCATCAAAAAAAAAAAAAAATTAAAGTTGAGGTTCACAGTTTTTTAGAGGCCCATTCCACTGAATAAACAACCTCCTGCTACATTGGTGTTAGTCACTGTCAAACAATTCTTGCTAACTTTTATTTCTCCTGCTTGCCCCCCAGACTTTATTACTAAATAGAACTGTATGATTTTTCAAAGAAGTGTTTTTGGGTTTTATTATAACTGTTAAAATTCTTCAAGAATTCACTACAATTTAAAACAAAATCCTGCTACACAACTCTTTGTTGACAATACTGGCTTCTAAATATTCCCCAACATCCACTTCATTGTATTAAACCTGAAGCTCAAACCCAATGCATGGCTCTTAATGTGGTACGGTATTTATACTATGTTTACTCTCATTATTAACTATGTACATTTTCTATTTCCAGGCCAGTGAGTCCATGACCTGGTTAGTGCACAGTTCAGTTTGATGTATTTACAATAACTGTTTCTCTCATCATCAGCTTCATTTAGTCAATGATTAACACCCAATCATAAGGCGTGATTAAAAGTCAGGGGACAAGGTTAAAAATATTCCATACATATTTAATATTCCACTAACAAGGAAACCAGCTCCCAAACTGCCAACAAAATAGATATACACCCATAACACGTACACACTCCTACATACATCTCTCCTTTCCTTGCCTGAAAACACACACCTAAACATTTCACGGCTATCTACCCCCACAACCCGGTGCTGGCTAGGTGGAATTAGAAAACCAACCCCGCGGTCTCATTAATTAATTAAACAGCATGTGCCAATGGCACCTGAGTACCGGTTATCACTGCCACTCAGACACTCCATGATCTCAATAAGCACCCCACCACAGGGCACAGAAGGGGAGACGGACGTGGAGAGAAGGAACACAGATTCTTCTCTCACAACTGTAAGGGATATGCAGTTTCATTAAAGAGCTAAAAAAAAAAAGAAACAGGAAAGAGTAGAGAAATAAAGAGGGAATAGATTTTAGACATCTATAAGTTTACTGGTACTCATTAAAGTAGTATATTTACACTCCACTAATATAGGTGAAGCTGATGGGTGTTAATGCAATGTGTTTGTGTGTGTATCTTTCCCTCCCTTACAGGCGCCGCAGGGCCTTTTCATCATTTGGCCTCTCAGGGCCCCTAAATCACCGTGGCTACTCCCTCATCATCATCTACTCTTAATACCTCTGCATGTGGAAACACACACACACACACGCACTGATTCATGCCCTACATAAGAATTTTGCAACCTGGTAATTCATGTGGTTAATTTCTATAAACATTTTTACTAGAATTTAAAATAGAAGTTAAAATAATTTTTAATTTATCCAATATTTTGAAAGGGTTTCATGAGCAAAAAAGCATAGGATCAAAGCTGTACTTTCACCTACGAAAATATATATATTTTTAAAGCAAAGATATTTTAACTATATTTTTGTATGCATTTCATAAAATACATACATATTTTAAGTACGTGGTCTCCTTTTCTTCTCATCCTAAACCAAAACTCTTATACATACTGTATTTCTCCACTATATTCATGTCATCCATGCCTATAATTAAAAGGAGCCGAAACATGAAATGGTCTTATGAGACTTCTTCACAAAAGCAATGGACCATATATCAGTCACTATGTATGTTAAGGCAGTGCATTAATATTACCCTCACTTTGCCATATGTGTGTGTTTACACTAAATCTTTATGAATTTTTTAATGCTTATATTTTTCCCATACTTGCAAGCTGAGACCCTGAATACTGAATGAGTTTTTGCTTTTACTAATCCGTTTTCTTACTTTTTTGACTACTTTATTTAGCCCAACAATTGTGAAACACATAAAGACTAAGTTTAATGATGAAAATATTATTTGATGAAATTATATATATAAATTGATTTGTCAACTATCTCTGTGATATGCTACAAATTATTATTATTATTAATTTAACCAAAGGCACCAGCACTAATTAGACCTGTAGGGACAAATATTTGCAGAACTGAACGACACGTGTGAGTGCGTGTGTGTGTGTGTGTATCTGCTGGTTTGTTTGAAATTAACTCAGATGAAAAGTCTGCGTCAATATGAGACCCTTAAAAATTCGGTGCATATAAACAGAAATAGGTTGCATAATAATTTATGGACTTCATTTTCACAGCCTGAACAAATATGACATAATAATAGAGCAGATATTAATAGGTAATATATTAGGCTGCCTATCATGTAGAATCAATCTGTCAAGGCTGTGTGCAACTATTGAAGGCGTTTCAGATGTTACTCAACCTGATTACAGCATCTTAATAATGTGATGTTGGTCTGGACTTCAGTTCACTGCGGCCATGGATCTTATGGGACAATGGAACAACATTTTCTCCCAAATCACACACAAACAGGTGAGAATCTTATCTTCAACAATACATTCAGCTCTGCCAAGGTGTGTCTGCACATTTTGCCAAAACCATTTTGTGGACACTGTAAACTGAGGACAGATCTAACAGCTCTAATTTAATGGGTAATTATGTGATTCTTAACATGATGGATTCCAAAATATACTATAAGAGTATACTTTCATACCATAATTTTTACATTTTCTTTATCTACTGCTGCTGCTGTCAGTCTCAAGCGTTTTAATGGGCATTCTTATTAACTTGTCTCCATTGCTGTAATGTTTAACAACCTGTTCAATCATACAGTATTTTTACCCATATTCTTTTCTTTAAGAGGCTTTCCAGATTGACATAATAATATATAATATACATTTATTTTATAATAATATACAACTTAAAAATGTATTGTTATTGGACTTGTGTACCTAAGTAAAGCAAAAGCAAATATAGATCCTGTGCCGCATCTGTGTGCATGTCTCTCTAGGTTGATAAGAGTGTGTCTACGGCTGAATTTGGAAACTTGATTGAGTTTGTGCACACGTGGTCAGGATTGTCACTTTGGGGTGTATATGTAGGAAATGGCAATGTTATTCACTTTGGAGTGGGAGGTAAGAAACTCAAATCTATGAGAATTAAATTAATTTCTATGTATGTTTCTGTAGAGAAAGGGCCAACTTAGCTTTTAAGCAGATTCTGATACTGTCCCTAAAATTGCCTTTTCAAGTCTGACAGCTTTATTTGACCGAGTTCATTCCTTTCTGTCTTTCTCACTTCTAAGATAACATGATGCAGAAACTAAGTCACAGCTTCCTTCAACAAATGATTCGAACTTCAGCTGGTGGTCATGCTCTCAAGACCAAAATC
Source organism: Lucifuga dentata (assembly GCA_014773175.1). Lineage (NCBI taxonomy): Eukaryota > Metazoa > Chordata > Actinopteri > Ophidiiformes > Bythitidae > Lucifuga > Lucifuga dentata. Next base: position 118,443 of record VXCM01002269.1, read on the forward strand.
TGCATCCAGCCAATTACGGAGATTAAAGTCCTTTATGGAACTCGCATCAAGGTCAATAACAGCAAGCACAATCTGACGCCATCTACAGCTGATCTGATGAATCATCGCTGTCTGACTTTTCTGCACCAGGAGTTCAAATATGACTACTTGAACTTCAACAGTGAGCATTTCGCGACATTTGTTCGATATGGCTACGCCGTGTGCAACCAGGTTTGTTCCACATAGACTTGAGATTTGCAACTAATTAACTCATACAACATTTCAATATCGCTATTACCTACTTGTTTTGCAGATTCCCTTTAAGAAAAAGGATGAAGTGCATATGGAAACTACTCAAACACTGGAAATGATAATACAGCAGCGGATGGAGACAGAAACATGAGATCTGCTGTATTGTCTCTAATGTCCATCTGACAGCGTGACTTTGTAAATTAGCAAAAAATAAAATCTCCTCAACAAAGCCTTTCCTGCCACTGTCTGAGTATGTTTCATTTAACAACTCGACGATCAAATCTGTTCAATGGAAAGAAAAGGGGATAAAGGGATGAAACATTAACAATGTTTCTATACAACCTCTTTCACCCACAAAATCCTTAGCAAACTCTATTAAAGGCCAAAAAAACTTACCAATAAAGCAAACCCCATAAGAGTCAAGAAACTATGTGTCCTCTTGTTTATTAAGACTTCAGGAATGTCAATAAGAGCATTTCTATACAGTGGGAGGGCTGAAGAGGCCAGTGAGCAGACACAATGACCTTCTGCTATTCTCCTCATTGATAATGACCCAGACACGAGCACGCTGCCCATCAGTCAGACCTCTAATAAAGCCAAACACTCTCATCTGCTAATAACCACCATACAGCCGCAAGAGTCACAGACAGGCCAGTGTCTTCTGAATGCGAGGAGGGAACAAAGCTCTGGGCGGACAGGAAGTAGCCGAAAGCATCCTGTGTGTATCGATCTGTGAGGTGGCGCATGGTGGTTACTACATTCTTCTTTGCTCCCATATGCACATAGACAAAGAGGATACTGTAGAGAACAAAGAAAAAAAAAAACAACATACACAGTGCAAATCATTTCATTCCATCAATCAATTCTTTTGGTACACTCATTTGATAGNAAACAACATACACAGTGCAAATCATTTCATTCCATCAATCAATTCTTTTGGTACACTCATTTGATAGCATGAGATAGCATTTGTTAGCATTACAACCAAGGTCCTTGGTTGTAATGCTAACACACACACACTTACTTCTCCAGAAATAGGATAGGTAAACTCGTTACTCTTTTCTTAATTGGTATAGAGATTCCATGTTTTTCCTCTCAGCAACCCCTCCAGGGGAATGCTGATTAATTGTCCCGTAAACTTTCACACCTCCCCCTCCTCTCCACACACATACACACATTCTCTATTACAAGAAACCCTCTTCCCCTCTTTATGAATCTATATTCCAATTGTTTGTTTGTGTTTGTTTGTTGTCCTGTCACTGGGTCATTCTGAGGATGTACCCATGCAGCTGGTCTGAGAAAGCCTGAAGGGAAAACTTATCCTGTACTCTCTTCCTGCCAGCTTGACCCATGTCTCTGCGGAGCTGGGGCTCCCTTACGAGTCTCTCCATGGCTTTAGAGAAAGCCTGTGCAGTGGACTCACACAGGAACCCAGTCTCCCCATCTGCCACGCTTTCCAGTGGGCCCCCAGAGTTCACAGCAATAACTGGGCAGCGACAGTACATGGCCTCAACAGGAACAATCCCAAAATGCTCTCTGCTCGGGGTGTACAGGACCGCAGTACTGCCCCGTAGCAATGCCACTTTCAGTGCATCAGGGGGGGAACGTAGAAAAGTGACACAGTCCTCAAGGTGCAGCTGTGCTGAAAGCTCTTTCAGTTCTGTATAATGCTGAACATTCTCAGTAACTCGGTCATCATAGCCCCCTGCCACCACCAGGTGAATGCCTGCTGCCAAGCCTGAGGACAGGCTGCTCCTGAGGGATGCCAGGGCCTCCAAAGCTAGACCCAGGTTCTTCTTCCGTTCGTATCTGTTCAGAGAGAGAAACAAGCAGGAGGTTCCCTCAGGCAGCAGACCTCCCAGGCTATCTGTTTCATTGGATGGCTGGTCAAAGGTATGTGTGTTAAGGGAGGGATAAAGGACATCTGCCTGGACTCCTCTGAGACTATGAAAGGTCTCCCTGAAGATGCCTGCGGTGAACTGGCTGTTTACCAGAATCTACGAGGAAGTAGAAAGATTATTTTGTAAGGATCGCACATATATCACTGTTTTAATTCCTCATGAGATGAGCCTGAGGTCTTTGGTCATCCAAAAGTGTAAAATGAAATTGCAATGTCATCGGTCCAGTTCTATCATGGCTGTGAGCTTTTACAACAGCTGGCCTAAGGACATCAGGCTGGTCACACCACTATCATTGTTCACAAATCACTTGTCTCTATGGTCACATCGGTGCCTATGATCTTCAAGATCAGATTCAAGTCACCAGTCAGTCTGGTGAAACCCTTCAACTCTCTACACCTATGAAACATCTGTGTTGAACAAATCAGCTGTTTTTAATGGATCAGTATCTAATTATCTAATTATTCTCCAGTTTGTTGGTATGCAAATTTCAGAAATTAACAAAAATAGTTCTTCAATTAAAACAGGCTCATATGAGCTTCACTGAGGATGGAAAAAAATAGAAACATCATTAGGAAACTGTGTGTATGAAGCCAGATGCAGAACTTTACTAGAATCTAAGAATCTTCAGAATATTCAGTACGGAGGTCAAAGCCTCAATACCTGAGCAATGTACAATGAAATATATTTTGTAATATGTATGTTTTGCTTGGTCTTTTTTTTGTGTGTTTTTTTTCAAAAAACTGGTCTCCGCAAGTACAGTTTCTATAGTATAAATGCAGCATTTGATAAGCTGTCTTTACTAACAGCTACTAAATATTAGAAAGCAGAATAATATTACAATTTTGTAAGAGATTACAGCAGCTGATCTGTGTGGAAAGTTCAAGAACTGAGCTCATGTTTAATAATCTGATAATTTATTAGTTGTACTTGTCATTACTACCCATCATGTGCTGTGGGACTATATATATGTTTAATCTTGCACTTGATGAATTTTAATTGTTGATTTACTGCTTTATATGCTGCATTGTAATTAACTGAAAGGTGTTTTAATTTAACTGCAAACCTAATAGATGCATCCGAATTAACAGAGTACAGTCACTATTGAAATTATCAGGTGAATTGAATCTAACAGTTGCTATTACTGTTAAAAATCAAATATCAGCACTTTACATATAAGCTGGGAAACTGAATCATATTCTTCAAGACACACAGTTTTAGGTTTTAGCCCCTGGCTTTAATGTTAACATTTAACTCACAATGTGGTACAGCCTAAAATCCCCCCCTTAAATGCTCCAAAATTATCCTGACAAAATTAGACTTCAAACATCTCACTCAAATATTTTTGTACGTACATCTCATTTGCAGAGTTTTACATAATGTTGGCTTATTTTATTTTTATTGTTTTTAAAAGTCTGATTTAATTTTGTCTTATGTTTTTCTTTTCACTTTTCATCATTAAACATTCAATACTTTCTCCTCTGGTTCTCCATACCATATCAGCCATGCCAGTGGTGCGTTCCTCCAGCCAGTCGATGGGAGCACGGTAAAGCTTCTTCAGAGCCGACCTCCTTTGGGTCAGCAGCTGGTCTGGGAAGTGACAATAGAAGAGAACCTTCTTCCTGTGACGAGAAAGTCTCAGCACTGGGATACACACTGACACCTGCAGCGAGAAGAAAGGAGTATAAACAAAGCCCCCCAAAAATCCTCCCCTCACAGCCTATGACACTTTAATATGACCTATTATTCTAATACCCCTCTAGCAGCAATTGATGTAATTATGCAAATACAGAGTGCAGTGGTGACACGGATCATTCCCAAATTTTCTCAAAATCTAGAGTATGCGATATGATCTGTATCAGAAGGTTCAACTGATGGATGTATGATAGGTGATTCAACTGAGGCTGTAGTTAGTCAGCAGTGCTGTTTCTAATGTTCTAATCCCACGAAGGGGGTGGAATATTAGAAAATTTTGATTAAACAAAATATCAGAAAGACTCGCTAATATCAATGCCAATATATCAATACCTTTCACAGCAGCAACAGAAACTGAGTACTACAAAGACAGAATTTTTTGAATTGCATGACTATATCTATTTGTGTGTGAGACACAAATTAAGGAAAAAAGCAAGAGAGTTTGCATGAGATGGCCAGGTAAAGAAAAGAGAGACAGGCCAGTCTTAACATTAGAACCTGATCTCTGAACAACTGTGTCAGTTATGTGAAAGCAAATTATAATGAGTGATGACCAGACAAAGTGGCAGGCATATGTGATATGGCTCACCTGATCACAGAAGATGACGTCATACTCCACCCCACTGAGGAAGACCAAGTAAAGAGCCACATAGATCATCCTCAGGTATGCACACAGAGCATGCAGGTAGCCAAACACACTGGTGGGTAGCCAGTCGCCCACACACACCTATAAGAAAACAGGCACAACAGATTACCAAGGGACTGTAACTAAATTTCTGTCTTTGGTGTGTATCTTAAACAGAAAATATTACCTACCACAGGCAGATCTGGGTCCAGGGTCTCAGTGAAACAGTGTGTGGGATCATAATGGGCCGTCCAGATCTGGACTCTACATCCTTGAGATTTTAGAGCTATAGCAGCATCAACCACCAACCGCTCCGCTCCACCAATACCCAGGTCTGGATGTAGAAACACCACCCGAGCCATGCTGGACTCACACAGGCAGAGCTGAGGAAAGAAATAATAAAATTCACACTGTATTAACAACAAGCTTTTCAATAGGAGAATACTGGATGGAAATAAAGCAAAAACATAAAAATTAGCATATCATATTGGATATCACCTGATGAGAAGATAGAGGGAATATACAGTAACTATAACAAACAGCATGTGCTGTGTGATGCTAGCACACATTCATAACAGATTAGAACAAGGAATCTCTTGACCACTAAGACTAATCAAAAAGAATATTTAGTTTTACAGGTATTTACACAGTCTTAGTGTCAACAAGAACAGCTCTTCCCAACCTTATGAAGCAGATTCATGAATCTCCTCTGCGATACTACAGATCATTTTCAGAGTGCTTTGTTGACAATATACAGAAACATTTGTCCTTGGGTTTTACGTTGTAAAGGATTTTAATTGAGAGTGCTGATTTAGATTGACTTTTGCCTTAAAGGTAAATTAGCTACAGTTTTGCTGTGATGATGGATGGTATCAAATGTCTTTGGTTTATAATCATTATACCACAGCAACTTGGTATTAGGTTAGGTGTAAGCACACGTTTGTACCTTCAAATTTACTGAATCAAAATGTACAGTAACGTTTACCTTTAGATCTCTCGACTGTCTTGCCCAAGTTTGGAAACCTGTAGTTGTTCTGCGCCGTGGTAGAGCTTATGTCATGAACTATGCTAGCTAGCTCTCACTAGCTATGAAACTGCACAGCTTGAGCGCCACGACGGCTCCAACTCTCTTTTGTAAATGAGCCAATTACGCCTCTATTTTGCACCTCAATGGCGCCTGTTTCCACGATCTGAAGCGAGACACGTCAACTCAGCGCCACAATATGGCCGCAATTTGCCTTTAAATTAAAGTGTGAATAAATCGCTTTAATAAATAAGGTAAAGCAATAAATCGTTGCAAATCATATTTAGATTTGAAACATAAACAAAATATAACTAATCATTTTCGTTTAATTAATTATTCTTGTATTGAATATGACCAGATGGTCAGGCATCTCTTCGGCCGCCTGCACTGGTCTTCTGTTTTGCAGTCGTGTCCTTTTTAGACCAGCGTCATCTTTCTGAGATCTCTTCTCAAGTTTTGACCAATTCACACACCGGCTGTCTGCTGTTCAGGTGGACTTCACAATAGAGCCAGACTCAGCTTCTCACATTCAGCTTATAAAGACAAAATGGTGAGTTTCTTAGCTTCATCTGGAATAGTTCTGTCAGATTTAGCTGCCTCTGCTGCATTCATTTAGAATACAGCCAACGTTATGCTGACAGCTAGCTTGCTAACGTTAGCTCTTCATTTGTGGACGTGGCTATTTTTTTCTGTAACTTAATCGTTCAAAACAAATTACTTCAGCTGACCCAGGAGTAAGATAATGAATTATATGCATATACATGTGAACACATTTTGTACAGACTGTATATGTTCCGTCTGGTAGGTACTGTAGCGCTGCGCTGTTTCCTCCTAGTGTGTGTGGGTGATAATAAAGTTGCGCGACAAAAATAAATGATCTCGAAGCTTTACTCTTTTTCTTAACAGGAAAATATAGATATTAAAGCTGTCAATTACAAAGATGCAGGTAATTACACCAGCTACGGGACTCTAGCTCCGGCACAAAACAGTAAATAGTCACTGTCCATGCGATGAGCTACGAGTACCCTTAAAAACTGAAAACTGACTACAACTATCGTATATCTAACAGTATAACGTCATGGTCACATCATACTAAGGAGCAACAGTAACATAACCACATAAATAATAAAACTAACTTAAATGCATGTGTGTACGTGTAACTGTCTCAGTTAACTGTTAACTGACATTAAACTGCCTTACAATATATTGCCTATGAACACAATGGACACTTAGACAAGGCCTTTGAAATCAATCTGTGGGACCCATAGTTCAGATTAATTTGTAACCAAGAATCATTACTAAATCACCATAATTCAAAGGTAAACTAGGGTGTATATGTGGGAGAGAAAGAAAGTGTGAGTGAGAATCTTGTATGGATGTGTTTTAATTCTTTTGTCCCTCTCAGCCTGGACCAGCAGCAAGTGCAACAAATGTTGGGGCATCGAGCCGTTCCCCCAGTAAGACCGTGGCTCCCCGTGCAGCAGGCTCCACAGTCAGACAGAGGTACACACAAGCTGGACCACGTAAACTTTTACAAGCTGCACACACCTTGCAGACAGATAAGATGAAGCTTAAATGATCACCAAGGAGAAATTGCTTAAAATGACTCTGTTTCATTGCTCTCTTTAGCCTGTTAAATCTGTCCAGATGTGAATAACAGTGGTCTGGTTTCTTTTAAACAAGGGTTTGATAATTAGTCTCCAAAATATATTTCATTCCTTTTTGAGATTGATACAAGAGCATTTGTCAGCTAGAGCAGCTGAGAGTTACTTAAGGCAACCGCTGCTCTGAAAAACCTGGCAATTGACGCTCACTTTTCATTAAACTTGTAAGCTTAGGGGCCCAAACATCCTGGCATGCACATATTCTCCATAATTATTTTCCAAGTATCCCCATCATTGACCCTTATGTCATTATACTGAAATGAGTGATTGATGATTTTGTATGATTATATAGCCCCTCCCTGTATTTTTGTAAGACCTATGTAGATTAGAGCAGTAGATAGATGTTGTGCTATGGACTTAATCAGTGTGTAATCAGAGGCTGGCTGTCACCTCTCTCATTACTGTGCATTACAATCACTCTCTTCACTACCTCATTAACCTCCATTTAATCTCATCACGAGTGAACTAGCTATGAATCACTCAGCCCTTTCATTGCTAGCTACTATAGTCACTTTGTGGGGATACAGTGTATAATAGGAGTATTTTTTGTGTCTAACTTAGATTCAAGTTAATTGGCGCCAAGATTCTTTTGAGTGGGTTTAGAGGTTTGATTTGGAGAAAAAGTCGAAGTTGTTATAGTTACAAAGGTTAGTATTGAAAACTGTTTAAGGGGGAAAAGTCACAAAATTGTGTTAGGTGCCCTTTAAATTGAGTATTAAAACTAGGCAGAGATCAAATAAGTTGTCACGTAAAGTTCTTGACAATATGAGATATGTTTCTTTACACAAAAATTGTATGGCTGTAATGATTGATCCTGGATAGTATTGATATTTTTTGAGTCGGTGTGCAGATCTGACTTGATGTGTTTCACAGGAAAGCAACCAGCAGCGGCACACGCAGCGGCAGCAGGACCACAGGATCGGCAGGCACTGGGGGCATGTGGCGCTTCTACACAGAGGACTCACCAGGCCTCAAAGTGTAAGTGCAGTTCACACTCCTGAGCTCATGAACATTCGCATTCAAAGATGCATGTAAACACATTTCAGTCTGAACTTATAACTTTTACATTGTCTCATAAATAAATACTTGAAATCATTCTCCAGATTTCTTATCGTTTCATTGTCAGTAATAGTAATCATGTTCATGAGGTGGAATCTATTTAATGCTTAATGACAAGAAATTAGTCTGATTTCATTAGAACTTTGATTATACTCGGAGTAAAGCAATAAATAAGCTTACTCCGATTTACACCAACGTCAGTCTAATTAACCTAGATTGAGGCGTAAAATGGCGTAAACTTACTCAGAGGAACAGACCTCGATTATGTCATTGTAAATCAATTTAATCAGGCATGTAAATGTCATAATCGGAGTAAACCACCTCCGCATGCATTTCCTCACCTGGTGGACCCTCTACATAGTTTGATTATGCAGCGTTTTATGTATATTCGACAAACCGTGCAATCCTATTAATTCCATCCATTTATACATCTTACTCACATTATTTCTGTAATTGCAATACAAATAATCAGCATATAGCACGGATGGAAGTTTGTATGATGCAATAAATAAACATCTCTAAGCTGTGTAATACTTTCAACTCTGTGTATATCTATAAACAGTTGCATGTATGGGAGTGAGTGTATATTAAAAAAACTCTCAAACTTACAAACTTCTTGCCTGCCGCAACTCCCCTCCTCCTCTTCCTCCCCCCTCCCCCAAATATTAGAGAAGGCATCCTGTCTCCCGGCCGTGGTGATCGATGGTGCTATGGTGGTTATTGAGTGTGTTTCTGTAGCAGTCGAAGGAGGGCAGACTTGCCGTACAGTGCTGTATATCGAGTGTGTGTTTGTTCCTGCGTTAGACGTCGGCCTCAAAGCTTCATTAAAGGATCCACTCTGAAAGGTCAACTCAATTACAGCCTTCTGACAGGAGGAGGAGGGGGCAGCGGAGGAACTGGTTGGCATGGCAATGCTGCTACTTAGCAATGCGGCCCTCCACCCCACCCCCACTGCGTCCCTCCTTCAGAGATGAGAGCCCCTCCTTGTTTCCAAAGCTCATCAATAAAATCAGCCACTCCACTAAGAGTCTCACCCTGGCAGGGGTTATGGCAAATGATGGGATTTTGTGTGTGTGTGTCAGTGTGTTAATCAGTGTGTCTCTCTGTTATGACAGGGGGCCAGTGCCAGTGCTGGTGATGAGTCTGCTCTTCATTGCCTCAGTCTTCATGCTGCACATCTGGGGGAAATATACCCGCTCTTAAAGCCCACCAATGACCTCTGACCCCAAGCCTTCGCTTCTTAACACATTGGACCTGGACCAAACAAAGAACAAACAAAACCCTTAATCCCCTATTACCCTTCCCCCAACACTATAACACACACACACACACACACACACACACACACACACACACACAAACTGGATTTTTACTTGTCCATTTTAGTACATGTTTATCTGCACTGACATAGGGATCCACCATGTTGTTTTTACCCATCCCATGTTTTTAAGATCTGGTTGGGCGAAGGAGAGGAAGCCATGCTACATGACCTCAGATATGGGGGGGGGGGGGGNGGGTATGTGGGGGTATGTGGCCTTTCCTCTGAGCAGCAGCTTGTGTTGCGCTGCTGCATGCAGGTTCAGTGCAAAGCATTCAAGGATGTTTTCATGCCCACAGCAAACATTCTAGCCTGAATTACCTTGTTTTTTTTTTGTTAAACATTTGTACAAATGTGACTGTAATATTGTACAATAAAAGAGAAAAAAGTACCCTATTTTAAGACATTTAATTCAAATTTAAATCACATCTGGTTTAATGTATTCTAGGCCATATTGCTCATGACATGAGGTAGTTCTGTATCCACTGTTAGGCTACTGGAAAAAGTACTGGGAAGAAACTTGCTTATTGTTCACTGCTAAATGACATTTGCCAATTTTTCTGGTTCATCAGAAATGGTTGCATAGTTGGTTGTATTAACACAGGAAATGAAGGTCAGAAAAGGAAATCACAGAAGTGTTTGAGCAGTTTGTGAGTGACGGTTCACCTTGTGCTGTCTTAAAACAAATACCAAATATTTATGATTTGTAAACCAGGTTTATGCCAGACCTCAGTAATCCTATCAGCACTGTCATTTATTGAAAAAGATTGGTTAGCACCTAAGCCACCTGTATTTATATTAATTTTTGCCCATTATATAATCAAACATTATAAAATTATTTGCCATCTTTCACATACAGATTGACTTCCTCAAGGACAAAGAGCATCATACAGTATCTGCATGAGGAGATGAGACCTGAGCTGTATATATATGTACGTATATATATACGTATATATATATATACGTATATATATATCTATGTAGTGTTCCATTTTCAGTATATGACCTTTGTCGAGGTAGACGTTAACCAATCTCCAACACTAGCTGCCTCATGGTTCATTATCACAGCACCAAAGCTTTATTTTTTTTCTGCAGCTCTTAGTATCAATAATTATAAACAGACAAAATGAAACTTGGTAAAACAGTGTCAAAATGATCCCAGAAGGCATCAGAAATCATGTTCATGTCTGCTGAGCTTTACCATTGGATCCATTATTTGACTGTCACGGGATCTGCAAGATCTTTCCTTCTGACTGTCCCAATAACTCATATCAGAGGGAAAAAAAACTTTAAAAGAAACTTTAAGAAAAAACTTTAAAAGATCACAGACAGCAAATCACACACTATATCCAAAGCACAGTCATTCTTCACAATCAAACCAAACAGTCATGATACCATAATCATTTTTAATGGGGTTTATCTGCATTTCTTGTGTGCTAGAAAGTTGGCTTGCAGTTTTCACTATGTTTATTAAAAGACTTGGTGGTGTAATCAAATGAGTGTGGTTTAGGTTTGTATGGTTGCAGAAACCTATACTGAACGTGCTTTATTTCCAAATTGTCCCTGCTGTCTTCGCTTCTCCTGTGGGGGGCGCTCCAGACTATTTTCTGAATACGCTCGCTCAATAGATAGCTGAATATAAAGCTGACAGACATGAACACAAGTTTTGCGATGCCTTTTCACCTTCTTAAATCATGAAATAACTAGTGGGCTTATCCAGTATATTTAACCACAATTAGCTGCTGCAGTTTAAGAATTTCATAAGGTCTGTGTGATATTCATAAGTGGTCTTCCCAGTTTCAGTAAATTCTCCTTGGATAAAAATCACTAACTGAGCTGAATGAACAAAAAGTGGAATTATTCTAAATACAAGATAAGTGAAAGTGTAATGACAAGTTCTGATGTTGCTAATTTGATGTTTTGTAGTTGTAGAAGAAGTTCTGGGCCAACCTGCATCACCAGGTTATCCGTGTTGAATATGAAACCACCAGCTGGTATGGCTTTTGCTTATCTGTGTGTGTGTGTGTGTGCATGTGTGCGTGTGTGCGTGTGAGTTGTTCATCGTGTTAAACATAGCGTAGGTTCTGTTCATTAATTCATTCTGTTGCTATGGCTTTGCTTTCCCACAGGCTTCCAGTGTTCGTGGTAAACTCAGGCACTATTACTGCCACATCACTCTCAGTCTCCCTCCTTCTCACACACACACACACACACACACATAAACTCCACAGCCCAATTCCTGATGGTACAACATGGCAGTGAGCCAGAATAATTCAACATAACAATTAAATATGAAGGAGCCGAGGTGACGCTGTCCCCTCAGTGTTCAGGAGTAAAACAGGCCCAGGCAGCACATGGAGCCTCCATGCTGCTCCTGTTATGGGAGGAAACTACCTGTAGTTCCAAACTCCTCTTGACACCTGATATACAAGTCAGCTCTTAACATTTAAAAAAAAGCAGCTCATATGAAACAATCTTTCTGTTGGAGCTAGTTATAAATTTATTAAGTGGGAATTTATACGAGTAATTTATTCCTTCTGCTGATGAGAATATTAGAATATATCTCTGTTCTACATAAATCACCCTAAACATTCACAGTGTGAAATAAAGCACATCTTGTGGAAAGAGAGATAAGAGAGAGAAAGAAAAAAGAGAATTTTTTTCTTTAGAGCTCTTCTTCTGTGTCTTTCTCACCAGAAAACCATATCCTGTAAAAAACCACACGCTTTTACATGGGGCGGCCCCTAATGCAGAGACAAGCGTGCGCATGCACACGCTCACTGTGAAGGAGATCTGCAAATAGGTCGCAAATTTTTTTCTGCCCTATGTGACATATACTCACTCTGTGGTTTATGCATAGAGGAAAACAAAGAATCTCTCTCTCTCTCTCTCTCTCTCTCTCTCTCCCTCTCTCCTNCTCTCTCTCTCTCTCTCTCTCTCTCTCTCTCTCTCTCTCTCTCTCTCTCCCTCTCTCCTGCAGGTATACACAGATATCAGTCAATGGGATCCAAAACTATAGTCCTTCCTTCCAAGCATATTTCTTCTTTAGATGTGGGTGCATGCCCAGTCATGCATGCAAGCGTGTGTGTGTGTGTGTGTGTGTGTGTGTGTGTCTTCGAACAGATCACATGGTTGATAAAGCACAGAATGGACAAGCAGGTGGAATCGATCCAGGCACGCTGACCACATGAATCCTGAGGGATATCCCAAAAACTGAGGGCTATGTAGGTTCACCTCTGTGACAGGATCTACACTTTGAAATGATAAAAATGCTGCAAGTCAACTAACTAACCTCGTGTATGCTTATAAAGTATGTTTATGACAGTGTATAAATATTGGCAGTGGTGAAGAATGATGTGGGTATTTTACATGAGTAAATGTAGTATTACCACATTATCAAGATGCAATATCAAAGTCCTTGTGGCATCAAGTCTCAAAAGTAGCAAGTCTCATTCTAAAGAACTGCCCCTTTCACAACATAACTTAACTTGCATTAATGCATTAAAATGCATTAATGTGTACTCAGCATTTTCACATTAGCCTAGTGTAGAGTCTAACTACTTTATATACTGCTGAGCTGTTTATTGTTTAGCATTAGGTCATATTTTATGAGCTAATTTGTTGTTGTTTTCCATGTCATCAGATAAATGTAGTGGAGGAAATAGTGTAATTATTTATCATTGAAATTGTAATTATACATACAAAACTAAAAAAAAAACTAAAAACTAAAAAAAAAAAAAAAANAAAAAAAAAAAAAAAACTAAAAACAAAATGACATTTTTTTGTGTGTCCCAATTTGTATGCCACTGCACTGACATTCTTGCGTCTGGTCCATATGATCATAAGACCGGGTAATTAGTCAGCCGACAGGCCTGACACTCTTTTAACAGCTAGTGATCAGTAACATGGCTATGTCTGCTGAGAGGTGAGAGCTTGTAGACTGTAAAATAATCTGCCTCCATATTCTGCCAGGGCACATGAACACAGTCATATGTATGTGGGTCAGAAGGGACAGACGGAGGTTTGCATCCGTGCATCTGTGTGTGTGTGTGTGTGCGCCAGCTGATTCATTCTGGTCCTGGATACCTCTTCAGAAATAAGAGAATCAGAAATTGAGCCAAAACTTTCTCTCTCTCTCTCTCTCTCTCTCTCTCTCTCTCTCTCNCTCTCTCCCCCCCCAACACACACACACACACACTTTAATGCTTCATGTGACACTTACTCACCTTGTGGGTTATGCATGAAAGATGAATAGTGTGAAGATTTTCCCGCTCACTCAACATAGATTTTTAACCCTATACAGAGGCTAATTTTAAGTTAAAACAAGCAGTAATAACTGCTTAGTTATTACATGTACATTAAAAACTGTTACATTCAAAATCCACTGATGATTTCATTAGAGTTGTCCAATATACATGTGAACATCACTGCAGTTTTTAATGTTACAAAATCCATCTATAATGCATTATAAATATTAAATCATATTAACTTGTGTTCATTGTGGACCTCCACATTTCCAAATCAACATTAGCTGCACCAAAGTTTTAAAAAATTCTAACACCCATGACCTCTTCAACCTACTTTAAAATTCTCAATATTCCTGTTAACTTGTAATGTATATGTTTTTATTTCCACAATGTTGTCACATAGTCACTTTAGTGTGTCATACCTGATTCAGGTATAATGCCAATACAATGAACAACTGAGTGAACAAAAACCACATCACTCACATGCTGTAACCCACTACAAATTATTAGCTCCCTGTGTTCCAAGGAGAAGGCTCAACTAAATATGAGGATGAGAGCTGAACAAAAACTGAAAGTTTTTGTTCAACTCATTCTCGCTGAAAGAGCAAAAGAGGGAAGCCAAGAACTTCTTCTTCTTCTTCTTTTCCTTTCGGCTTTTCCCTTCAGGGGTCACCACAGCGAATCATCTGCCTCCATCTAACCCTATCCTCTGCCTCCTCTTCTCTCACACCAACTAACTTCATGTCCTCTTTCACTACATCCATAAATCTCCTCTTTGGTCTTCCTCTAGGCCTCCTGCCTGGCAGTTCCAACCTCAGCATCCTTCTACCGATATGTTCACTATCCCTCCTCTGTACATGTCCAAACCATCTCAGTCTGGCCTCTCTGACTTTATCTCCAAAACATCTAACATGCGCTGTCCCTCTGATGTACTCGTTCCTGATCCTATCCATCCTCGTCACTCCCAAAGAGAACCTCAGCATTTTAGTCTCTGCTACCTCTAGCTCTGCCTCCTGTCTTTTCCTCAGTGCCACTGTCTCTAAGCCATACAACATCGCTGGTCTCACCACCGTTTTGTACACCTTTCCTTTCATTCTTGCCGAGACTCTTTTGTCACACATCACACCTGACACTTTTCTCCACCCATTCCAACCTGCTTGCACACGTTTCTTCACCTCTTTTCCACACTCTCCATTGCTCTGGACTGTGGACCCTAAGTACTTAAAATCCTCCACCTTCTTTATCTCTATTCCCTGTAACCTCACCATTCCACTTGAGTCCCTCTCATTCACAGCCATGTATTCTGTCTTGCTGCGGCTAACCTTCATTCCTCTCCTTTCCAGGGCATATCTCCACCTCTCTAGGTTTTCCTCCACCTGCTCCCTGCTCTCACTACAGATCACAATGTCATCTGCAAACATCATAGTCCAAGGGGATTCTTGTCTAACCTCATCTGTCAGCCTGTCCATCACTACAGCAAACAAGAAGGGGCTCAGAGCTGATCCTTGGTGTAGTCCCACTTCCACCTTGAACTCCTCTGTCACACCTACGGCACACCTCACCACTGTCTTACAGCTCTCATACATGTCCTGCACCACTCTAACATACTTCTCTGCCACTCCAGACTTCCTCATACAACACCACAGTTCCTCTCTCGGCACCCTGTCATATGCTTTCTCTAGATCTACAAAGGCACAATGCAGCTCCCTCTGACCTTCTCTGTACTTCTCTATCAACATCCTCAAAGCAAATACTGCATCTGTAGTACTCTTCCTTGGCATGAAACCATACTGCTGCTCAGAAATGCTGACTTCTGCCCTTAGTCTAGCTTCCACTACTCTTTCCCATAACTTCATTGTGTGGCTCATCAACTTTATTCCTCTGTAGTTGCCACAGCTCTGCACATCGAGAATGAGAGTTGAACAAAAACTTTCATGTTTTGTTCAACTCTCATTCTCGCTGAAAGAGCGAAAGAGGGAAGCCAAGAACTTGCAAAACACAATTGGCCTATTGATGAAAAGACAGCAGGTAAAAACCAAATGACCAATTAAAAAAAAAAAATTATATATATATACGGTCCAAAATGGACCTAAAAGAGACCCAAAACCTCCAAGAAGCTACAACATTAAAAGTAGGTTTCACCAAAGCTTAAACTTATGCTCTCTAGTGTGTGTGTGTGTGTGTGTGTGTGTGNAAAAAAAAAAAAAAAAAAGGAGAATCCCAGCTGATAGTCCTGTTGGTCCCTGTGACCTTTTTACACACCCGGTTTCCTTCCCATCAGCAGCCAGACCACGTCAGGCCTGGTGATACCCCGTGTGACTGCCACAAGCATGTCGGACCAACTGGCCTGTGATGTCATCAGCATGTGTCCCCTCAACCCCTGCCTTCAGCCTGCAGTAGAGCGGATCAAACTAAACCCTCAGGGACATACTGACCATGGCGGGACTAATTTAGAGGGGTGAGGAGGGTGACAGCGATGTGCTGAGTGTCTCAGGTGTCAGCCTTGTGCTTTCTAATATTAAAGACACTTGGCCTGGTTGTCAGGGTGTGTAAGAGTGTGTGGTGTGTGTGTGTGTGTGTGTGTGTGTTTGTGCATGTGTTGTTTATGTGTAGTGTATTTTTAGGTGACTGTATTTTCCACTCCTTGTGCAGTAGGCGAGGGCAGTGAGAGGGGAGAGGTGGGATAGGGTGGGGTAGGGTGGGGTTTGAGAATCACCTGGCTCTTGTATAATTACCTTCCTGATTAAAATATATTGATGAAATTTGAAAGACATCGTGAGCAATTTACTTTATTTCATAATACTGTGCACCTCTGACAAAACGTGTTAAATTAAGCTGATTGAAGTAATCATCAGTTATTAATGGGCATTAACATTTTAATCAAAATACTTTTAATCATTTTAATCCATCCTTTCATTCATCCATTTGTCTTGGTTCCCAGCAGTAACCCCTTGTTTTGCTTACTTCCTTAGTGTGTGTATGTGTGTGTGTGTGTGC